>OX451217.1:41661269-41948629 GCA_949628195.1 Phasia obesa
GAAAGGTAATTAAAAGTACTATCTAACTAATTTAAAAAATTTCGAGTGAGCACAAAAAAACTTTTTTTTTCAAAACAATTTTTTTTTGTTAACTAAAGATTTTTTGCATAACCGGTCATTGGCCGGTCGCAAGGATTTTCTTCTCTATGGTATAACCAAATCCGGCTTCGCTAACTAAAGGTTTTTTTGCATAGCCGGCCTTCGGGAGTCCGTAACTCCGAAACTAAGCGTCGCCCCCAATTCTGTTATTTAACATTTTTTTCTTTCTTAAAATTAAATTTTACACACGGAAGGCTACTTTTTTAAGTTTTATGATGTGTCCGTAAACTAGATTTAAGTCTTTTTTTCTTTATGATTGTTTGAATTTGATCTACTTTTTTTGTTATAGCACCCATAGTAATATACTTGTAAAAGCGGACAGATATCATGTTACATACAACCCTTTTGCTAAAGAACCCACCGGCGAAACTAGACGACTTTTCTGTAGCTAAGCAAAATTGTTTTTCTCTCATTTCTTTTTTTAAGCATACAAAAATCTTACACATTTACATAAAAAATAAATTATTTACCATTAAAATTTAATATTAATTGGTACAATATATTACTTTTTTATGCTAATTCGTATTGCCATGGAGTATTACTTCTTAATAAAAATTATGATTTGGAATTTACTGCATAAAGGTACTGAGTACGGTGGTTGAATTTATTCCTTTAAAAGTCTCAGCGTTAAATCAAAATTCCGCTTCTGTTATTTAATATTTACATAAGTGCTTTTTACAATTTTTTCTTTTCTCCTTTACTTAGAGCCTTTCTTAGCAAATTATTATATTACATTAGGTATTTAACAATGTCTGACTGAAAGGGAAAAACATTGATATGGTGTCCCCCAGGGGAGCCAATGGGCAGCAAGACAGATATATTTTTCTAAAACTATTTTGTTAAATTTTAGGAAGTAATGCAATAACCATTATTATTTTATTGTAGTCCTGATGAATTTTTCCAGCAGATTCGAATAATATCATACTGGGACCCATTGTCCACAGTTGAAGACGGACTTTGTACTCAAAGCCTAAAAATTTTTCTTAATTTTTTGCTGTAAAATACTTAATTAGTACGTAAAAGTCACGTTAATAAGATTATTTTAAAAATACTAATTCCAGTTTGTATTTGGGTCTACATGGGTTAATATTAAATTTTATTTATTTTGTTTGAGCTTGGTTTCTCTTTGTTAAATTGCATTGACTTATTTCTTATTTAAGGTTACCTAATTAGCTAAATGGACCACTTAGCAAAATAACTATAGAAACTAAGTTACCTAAGTTAGCAGTAATCAATTTCAGTAATCAATTTCGTTAATAGCACGCTATTAATCAAAAATATAATTTTTAATACCTAAAACATAAATTATTATTATTATTTTTAATTTATTTTAATTAATGTCAACAACATATAAATTATTTCTTTTAATAAGAAGATATTTGTTTTATATATATAGTTTTACTTTTACATCTTCAACTTTAATTGTCAGTTTAATGTTTCATCAATTTAAATAAAAAAATAAAAATTATATGTTAGAACAAAAATTAAATAAAACTAATGTATCACTTTAAAAACAGTTTTTCCTTTTTTTTTTGCAAATTAATTAGAATATCTTCAAATAAATATCATTTTACACCAAGCTGATAGCCATGCTAGTTAAAATTTTTTATTTATACTTTTTTATTTTATTCATAAGACAAAACCAATAAGTAAATAATTATGGTACTTAAAAATGTAAAGCTAAATGTTGTACGAGGGTGCCCTATGCGTGTGGATTCGAGATATGTATTTTGGTGAAGTTTTTAATGAAAATTTGATTTTTTGACACACAAAGCAATAAGTCGGATAGCTAATTACAAAAATTATTGAAATAAATATTTTTGTTTTATATACCTTATGTAATTTTTCGGCCGTTGATATTTGTAGCCATTTGTAAAATATTCGCACTAATTTTGCGAGTGCGAATACGTAGATATGTCAAGAAATATGCAAATATTCGCCGAATACGAATATTCGTTAAATCACTAGTCATAAAGAAATATAAAAATTTTAACAAATATCTTGGTGTCGAAGGTATTTCTGGATTTCCCCAGAAATATTTGTGAATACAAAATAAAATTTTAGCAGTGGTGATGTCATATTATTATATTTTATATTATTAATAAAGAAAAATTATTCTATATTATCATAAAATATTTATTGAATAAATTTCTAAGGAATTAAACACGATTAAAAACGCTTAATGTCATTGCTTCCACTCCTTTGTAATAGTATGTCTTGAGAAAGAAATCACTTTATTTTATAAAATTTAAAGTTAAAACGTATCATTGCATATTTAATTTGAACTAACACATACACATAACAATTGAAATTAATTGCTTAACATTAAATTACAATTTTTACTTATAAGAATTTTTTTTTTTTAATTTACTTCTGCATAAATGAGGAGCAAATTAATTACAAACAGATGGGTATTTTAGTTTAAACTTAAATTTAATTTTAAACGTATAACATTTTTTATTCTCTAATTCATTAAACATTTACTAAGTAATAAAGGCCACCACAAACGTTACAATTAAATTGTTCAGCATTCTTATTTTCTCTAATTGGATTTAAATATTTAAACAAATTTGTAACACCCAACAAAATCTCATCTTTCTTCATGTCTAAAAACTCGTACGTATAATTTTTATAATTTTTAATTATGTAAATAAACAATTTATGTAACACTATCTCAGTACTAATAAAACAATTTTGCTGTGAATAAAGCTTATCTATCATTTCAATAAAAACACGTGTTTGCTTTAACAAATATTGAAGAACAGTTGGTGAAAAGTATACCCCTATACCATTTAAAATATCAATTAAGTTTTCAGGATTTGCTATGTGTTGCACAAATTTTAAACCATAGTGTTTCGCCAACTCGTTCAAATCAAATCGAGTTATTTCTTTATTGAAAATGTCTACAAGTAGACCAGGTATTATTTCATTTGCAACGGCACCTAATAATGCCTTTGACATCAGAAATCCCGTTAGGTTAAGATTTGAATAAATTGTATGCATATTGCATAGAACGTCCTTGTATGGTATATCATTAATTAAGCGCAATAGATCAAAACTACCAGCATTTTGACCACCAATTTGTATACTTGTTTCTGAAACTACGATAAGGCCAGCTCTGAAAGGGAATAACATCAAGTAAATTGTTATATATGTAGATACATATTGTATATTATTTCAACTTACTTAATTTTTGAGTGTATCAAACTTCGCAATGTGTTACCATTAACTTTTCCGATTTGAGATGTTATTGCAATGTTATTAATGGAATTTGTAAACAAAATTAATGAAGACCCAAATTCTAAAACATCGCTAAAAACAAGTTCTTCTTCATCCAGAAAATATTTCTAAAAATTAAATTTTAAATAAAAAAACAAAATGTCTTATTATTTATTTATTTATTTATTTAGTTAATTCTAATATATATCTAAACATAAAGAAGGCTAAGAGTGGGTTTTTAGGTTTTAGTTTAAACTCAATTTTCTCTTTTAATTAGCCAATCTTATACTTAATTTAATCCAATATTAGGTGCGATCCCGTACTTTTTGGGAAAAGTTCATTAAAATGAGAGAAAACTAAAATATACTCTCTTAGTGACAAAAATGCTCCCGACGGGAACACAAAAAAACAGCTTTATAACTCAAAACATGATCTCAAAGTGTTCTGCATACATTCCTACAAAGTAAAATTTAAAACCACTAAGATTTTCTATGTATTAGATTTCCTAGCATATTTTGGAAGTTTAATTTATTTATCTTTTACCTCCCGTCTACATTAGCTATCAACATCTCTTTACAAAAGTCAAACTTCATATAAAAAAGCAGTATAAAAATTAATGTTATTTTATATGAAGTTTGACTAATGTTAAGACAAATTTATGCCCAACCGTCTACATTAGTCATTAACATGAGTATGGGCTCACACCTATTAATTAAAGTTGTTTTTTTTTTGGAAAATGCCATAATTTTATCAAAACACAGTGTTGTCTAGAGAAGAAGAAAATGCTTTTATTTAATTTATTTTACAGATAGTTTATTTGAAAGTTTAAAATTAATAAAAAAATATGTCTTGTCCATTTCCTGTATATTTCTTATATCTTTGTGTTATGAAAACTGTTTTTCCATATACATACATATGTATGTACGTTGGCCGCTTAAACTAGCAAATAAAACAGGTTATGAACATTTTAAGTATGATCTGGTCTGTGTCTAGAAGAGGCTAAGACGGTACGGCTTACGGTCCCAATGGTAGGTGTAATGGTATTTAAACACGGTTTTAAAATACACTTTTAAGTAAAACAATAGTGCGATTTAAGTTAAACATTTTTTCTTGGCAAATTTTTAAACAAAATGCAATCTATTTCAGGAATGCCGGACAAACGCATAGCTGTTAAACTCCCGGAAATGGACACAATTTTATGGGACACAGAAAGCAGCGATTTGGCTCGATTAGAAGGCGAGTCCGCGTTAATGATTACTAGAATCATCTTGTCTACACCAGACAAAACCCACAACTGAATTTCTTCAAGATTTCAATAGATTAAATTAGTCACACCAAAGCTATAATTTCTGGAAACAGAATAAAAATCATCCCAAAAATTTTAATTTTCAAAAAACGACTATTAAAGAATTTATTATATTAGATAATTACACAGCACAACAAAATAAAAAAAATTTCATGTGCTCTTAAAACCACTATATAATTTTGATGTATCATGACTACCTTTGTACAAAAATGGTAAAATTTTTAAATTCTATGGATAGATTTTTTTTTAAAAAATTTTTTTTTAAAATTCCAATTTTTTTGAGACGTTTCTTCAAATAATTAATGATAACTCAAAAACTACTAGTCCGATATTATTAAAATAAATTCAGAAAAATTAAGATTTGCATAGCCTTTAATTCGTCTATATATCGCGTTTCAATCGGATCAATAGTATCGGAGTTATAATAAAAAACTTAAGAAAAAAATATATTTTTACGTAAAAATGGCAAAAATTTTCGTTTTAAAAAAATCATAAAAAATCGAAAACGGCAAAAAACTTCCAGATTCATTTTTTTATCGCATAGCGACATATAATAGCAACAAAATGAGATATCGACCATAAAAATCGATTGATTTTTTTCGAATTTATTCACAATTTAGTGAATTCGCTCATTTTCACAAAATTTTAGTTTTTTGCTTGATATACGCATTATAGCGGGTTTTCAAATGTGTGAAAAACATAAATTTTCCAATTTCAAGGGGTGCATGTCGGATTAATGTTAGATTTGATGAGAAACTTCCACCCACAAAATTTTAGTCGAATTCGACAACGTTAACACGTAGCGCATAGGCCCCAAATCTGAAAAAAAGCGTTTAAATCGAAAATAATTGACAAATTTTCAGTTTTTGCAAAATTAACGCTATTTATTTCCCCTTTTGCAAAAAAGTGGATCCTGGTCCTTAGGGCAAACACAATGAGATTTACAATAAGCTACATATCTTTTAAATCGGTTAAACAGTTTTCAAGTTACTTGCCGAAGGCAATTGACAAAAAAATGTAACTAAGTCAAATCGATGGAATAGATCGAAAATGCATTTCATTGTTTTATTCATGTATTTTCTTTTATTTTATATTTTATTATTTAAATTTATTACAACATATAAAATAAGGAAATAAATAAATAAATATTATAAACTACAAACTTTGGAATTTTCTTTTATGACATTTTCTATTATTGAATAACGAAGTGTTGCTCTGAATACTCCAGCAAAAATCTGCCATCATGTGTGCATCCCAGCGACCCTGGTATCTTTCCTCCATTGTCCGAATATCTTGGTGAAATCGTTCGCCCTGTTCCTCACTTAAGTCTCCTAGATTTTCAGGAAAACGATCTAAGTGACTGTGAAGGTAATGTAACTTGATGCTCATGTTGCATCCAAGATTCTGGAAGTGAGTTAACATCTCTTCAACGTGCGCAACATAATCATCATCCTTGTTATTTCCTAAGAAATGTTGAATAACCCATACAAACGAATCCCCGCGTACTTGTTTTGCCATACATTTCTCATTCATCCAAAACACTTTGGCAGGATATTGTATAGTGGTTTCAAAAGCATCTAATTTTTTTATTTTGTTGCGTTGTGTAATAGGAAGATATCAGTCAATTTTAGCGAAATTTTATATTTTATTGTTAAAAAAGAAAAAAATAAAAAATTTTAAAAGTAAAATGTTTTTGTAAATTGTCTTTGGCAAGTTCTCAAGGACATATAATGGCCAGTGAAAATTGTAATAACTCGAAAACTTAAAGACATGTAGCTTATTGTAAATCTCATTGTGTTTGCCCTAAGGACCAGGATCCACTTTTTTGCAAAAGGGGAAATAAATAGCGTTAATTTTGCAAAAACTGAAAATTTGTCAATTATTTTCGATTTAAACGCTTTTTTTCAGATTTGGGGCCTATGCGCTACGTGTTAACGTTGTCGAATTCGACTAAAATTTTGTGGGTGGAAGTTTCTCATCAAATCTAACATTAATCCGACATGCACCCCTTGAAATTGGAAAATTTATGTTTTTCACACATTTGAAAACCCGCTATAATGCGTATATCAAGCAAAAAACTAAAATTTTGTGAAAATGAGCGAATTCACTAAAATGTGAATAAATTCGAAAAAAATCAATCGATTTTTATGGTCGATATCTCATTTTGTTGCTATTATATGTCGCTATGCGATAAAAAAATGAATCTGGAAGTTTTTTGCCGTTTTCGATTTTTTATGATTTTTTTAAAACGAAAATTTTTGCCATTTTTACGTAAAAAATATATTTTTTTCTTAAGTTTTTTATTATAACTCCGATACTATTGATCCGATTGAAACGCGATATATAGACGAATTAAAGGCTATGCAAATCTTAATTTTTCTGAATTTATTTTAATAATATCGGACTAGTAGTTTTTGAGTTATCATTAATTATTTGAAGAAACGTCTCAAAAAAATTGCAATTTTAAAAAAAAAAATTTTTAAAAAAAATCTATCCATAGAATTTAAAAATTTTACCATTTTTGTACTAAGGTAGCCATGATACATCAAATGTATATAGTAGTTACTCGAGCATATTTTTGCTGTTGCCCTGTGTTATTAATTAAATCTCTTCAGAGATTGTTCACGAATGACGTAACTTGTTTCTCCAATCAGTTTACCTTTTCGTTTGGGTTATTATTATTATTATTTTTTTTGGGTTACTCAGAAGTCAAAATTTAAAGGCAAGTTAAAAGTGTAAACATAATTATTTCGCTACGCGATTTTGTTAAATATTTTCCCCCGTCGGAGCTTTACAGCAGTAGTGTCAAAACATATACTTTACTTTTCATTGTCGAAAAATAATAAGATTTAATGATATGCACTATTTAATAAGTAGATTAGTTAAACGATATTAAGTGTTCAAATATTTAGAAAATAACATATAATATCACAGTGCAACATATAAAAGCTTTTCGAAAAATACATGTGCTTGACAATATAGGTTCAGATTGTATTGGAAAAGTTGTTCAGTTTTACAGTGGCTAAAATTTTCCCATATATTGTTAGCGTAAATTTAGGCGTCCCTGTTATGCTAAAAAAAGTTAAAAAATATTTTTTAAAAGTGCAGTAATAATTAATATTTTTTTTGGCATAAAATGTTAATAGTTTTATTTAACGTATACTCGACTACATTATTGTCAAACAAAGTTAAGCGGTATCACCTACATAGTATGAACGAGATATTAGACTAACACTTATGACACCATTTTTGTAGGGTCCACTAATTTTCAGAATCTTTCGAGGAAACTGTCAAGAACGTTTTTTTTTTCGCTGTCGCACTATGTATTTAAGTATCAAAGTAAAAATTTAATTAATTTATACTTACGGTAAATAGATCGAAAGTATTAAGTATAAGGTTAGCAGAATTGATAATTGTTACGGCAGTATTCATTGTTTGTAAGGTCATTCCAGTTCTCTAAAAATATAAGAAAATGCTGTTAATTTTTATGTTACGAAAAATACATGTATATTATATGATTAAGATAGGGTTAAATTTTGCTGGCTAATTTTATATGTAAAGATTTGGAAAAGCTTTGTTTTTCGATTAAATGATTTTTTTTTCGTGATTTTTGGTAAAATTTTGAATTTAATTTTTTTTTTAAATATTTTGTTTTTAAACATGTAGCGTTCACGCACATACTATAACAATTTTAGCCATTTACAGACCGGATAATTTTTCAACTATATCGTTATCCCATAATAATCGCTTTACAATGGGCGAATTCGAACGTAACTTCCGAAATCAGAAACATGATAAGAAATAAAAGAAGACTAAGAAGAGTTTGGCAAATGAGCAGAAATCCTAACGATAAACGTATATTAAATAAAGCTGTGAAAGTTCTTAAACTTCGGTTATCGGAAATTAAAAATGAACAGATTTCTAATTTCGTTCGAAATCTTAGTGTTTCGAAAATCGATAAATATTCATTATGGAAAGCTATAACGTATTTAAAATGTCCGACTAAGAGAAATATTCCCATTAAAGATGAAAGTGGTTCATGATGCAAGACAGATAAAAGCAAAGGTGAAGCATTACCCTTACATTTACATCCACATTACATAAGTGACACTCCCTTTACAGAGGAAATCGAAAACTTTTTAATTAGTCCTTTCCCAGTGAATTGGCCAATTAAACATATTTCACCTTAGGAAGTTCGAGAGGAAATATCTAAACTGAACCTCAAAAAGTCTACCGGATATGACTGTATTGACGGAAAAGTAATCCAGGCCCTGCCAAAAAAAAATCTGTAATATTTCTTACATTAATATACAACTCAATTCTAAGATTAAACCACTTTCCCTCGCAGTGGAAATGTGCGGAAGTAGTAATGGTACAAAAACTAAAGAAGCCTGAAAATGTTGTTACGTCTTATCGCCCAATTAGCTTGCTAGTCACGTTCTTCAGAATACATATTTGAAAAACTATTTCTGAAAAGAATGTTGCCTTTGCTCGAAAAACTTCGCATCATACCAGAATATCAATTTGTATTCAGATCTAACCACGGTACTCCCGAGCAATGCCATCGTATAGTAAATTATATAGTAAATTATATATAGTAAATGGAATACAAAAAAAATTCTTCTGGTATATTTTTTGATGTACAGCAAGCCTTTGATAAAGTCTGGCATGATGGATTATTATATAAACTAAAAACATTACTTCCAACACATTTCTATCTCAATCTAAAATCATATCTTAATGATTGAATCTTCTATGTTAAAGTAAATAGTAAATTTTTATTAATTTATAATATTAAAGCTGGTGTTCCCCAATGCAGTATTTTGGTGCCAGTTTTATATACAATTTTCACATTGGATATGCCAGTAAAACTGATATTTTAATTGAAACATACGCTGACGATACTGCAATCCTTGCCTCTAATCACAGATCCCAATGATACTTCAATTTAACTTCAAGAACAACTCGATAAAATAGAAAATTGGTTACATAAGTGGAAGATAAAAGTTAATACAGAAAAATCTACACATGTTACGTTTACTCTACGTCGTGAAAATTGTACAAATGTATCTCTCAATACTTGTCACATTCCTCAAAGCGATTCGGTGAAATACTTAGGGTCGCACATTGATCGTAGACTAACTTTGAAAAATCAAATAAAAGCTAAAAGAAAACATTTAAATTTGAAAGCAAAGTAATGATATAAAAAGCAATTTTAAAACCAGTTTGGACTTACAGTATACATTCTACATAGATTTCAATCTAAAACTCTGAGATGCGTTGTCAATGCGCTGTGGTTTATATCAAACAAAGCTATTCATGATGACTTTTCAATTTTAATGGTTAAGAATTAAATTAGGAATTTTCTTGGAGAGGTTAAGTAATCACAACAACTTATTGGCAATAACTTTGCTAGATGATACCAATGAAGTTCGTAGACTCAAAAGAAACCATATACTGGATTTGCCTTTTCTCATTTAATATACATACATACATACATAATTTAAAGGTTATAAATACAAATTTAAATTTTTGTAGTTATGTTTATGAATAAGAAACTAATTTTTTGAGCGCTCTACAGGTCATTCCGCTTGACATATCAAAACGAAATTCAGTATGTGCATTTGGTTTATGGAGATGAAGAGCTGTATAAATTTTGGCCATAATCGGAAAGGGGCAAGGGGTAGTTTACCTAACACCCCAAACCAAAAATAATTTTTAGATTCGAATATACTTTGAACTTTTATTCTTTATGTAATATATCTATAAAATATCTGTTTCCATTTGGTATGGTAAAGTTGAGTGTAGGCCACTCCAGTTTTATTTTAATATGTAAAACTTATTTCTAAATAAATATAATTTAAAATCATTTTACTTACTGTTGTTAGTTTGTTTCCTGGTTTTACGCTCATGTATGCTCCAAAGGTAGCCACTGACGATATTAAATTAAGGATATCTCTTGTTAAACTGAATTTCGATTTAATATTTGTAGCTACACCCCTTTGAACTTTATTAGACATTTTTTGATGATTGCGTATAGTGTGGTAAGTCTGTGTTCCTATCACAGCTACAGAAAAAAACGGATTGAAGACTGTTGCTACTGCGCTTACAGCAGAAGCAAATGTAATTATATTATCCGTCATTCTTAGTGCTTTATTTAAATAAGCGGGAGTAAAAGAATATTCCAAGTTCACCTAAATATAATAAATTTAGAAATTAATTGTTGTTTTATAGGATCAAGTAAATACAGTGGATGTCATATATTACAAAATTACATTCTCTTGCAATATAAAATTATTAAACACTGTTTTGAAAATCTAACCGTACTTTTTTACAAGAATTTTCTGTTTTATGACTTATGCACTTAATTCCTTCGTTTTATCTTTTTACCAATTATTTATCTTATAAAATCAAGCGTTATTTTACGATTTTCGACTTTGCTTTAATAGTAACAATATTTCACATTGTTTTACAAAAAGATTGCTGGTAAGTATGAAGAAATTGTTTTAATGTAAAATTATTAAGCTTTTAATTGTTAGGTTTGGATAAATCACCAATTTGTTCGTTTTGTTTATATTAACTAACGGTTTGGTTATCAGGCTCTATATAACCGACGGCTACCGATGTGAGTTTCACCATCATACGGTTACTTAACAAAAGAATATAATAAAAGTACGGCAATGTTCTGTTTAGATGTTTACGGAAAATAATGCAATGGAAGATTTTATTTCAAAAATTGTTTGTTTTTTGAAATCAAATAACACAAGTATACATGATTTTGGACTGGATGAACAGAATGTTGCCTCATAATTTATTTGGGACGCTGAATTCAAATCTGCAATTCCTTTTATTTAATACCAATGTATTTGGTATCAATTCATATTTCTATTTCAATGTATTTGGTATCAATTCATTTTTCTCATTTCCATTAGACATTAACATGTCTTAACAAAAGTCAAACTAAACCCATTTACGCCCGCTGTACCCATATGGGTACACCCCTTTATGTATGCACATAATTTATTCTTGGTACGATATATTACTTTTTTATGGTAATTCGTATTGCCATGTAGTATGACTTCTTAATAGAGGTACTGAATTCGGAGGTTGAATTTATTCCTTAAAAAATCTCAGCGTTAAATTAAAATTCCGCTTCTTTCTTTTTTGTGTTTACATACATGTGTTTACGGTACACGGTTCACCCTCTCAGATGCTTCTTGCATTAGTATTATTTTTGAGGGATCTTTGCTTGGATCTATGGCTGAACGTTCGCTAGGAAAACATGTTTTAGAGATGCCAATTAGTCTATGGGTAAATTAAAAATAAAACACTATTTTGATTGCATCAGGCGATGCACAGTGGTCAATTTCGCGAGATAGCGGTCAAAACTCTATAACTTTTGACCGGATTGGTATTTTTTTACGCAATTTGTTTTGTTCAATAGGAGGGACTTTAAGCTTAAAATTTCAAACGTAAAAATCGACTGATAGGAACGTAAGTAATGTGGAGTTAAAAATGCATTTTAATTTTTTGTTGAGTTTCCATGTAAAAGTTGAAAATTTGACATTTTAAATAGGTATTTTTTTTATAATTTCTTATTTTCTTCAATCGTATTTTACAACCAATACTTATTAATTATTCCTACACTTAATTTTGGTCAGAAAATACCAACATTTGGCCCTGACATTTATTTAGTCTCAATATTCACAGGGGCCAAAGGTTGGTTTTTTTGGAAGAAAGCTAATTCTTGTGAGGATTAAACTGAAAAATAACACTGCAATTCCCAACAATATCAATACCATTTGGATTTATTATATACAGAACACAAAACTCGATAAAATTTTAAGTAAACTTTTACTATTGATTTAAAGTGCACATATATTTTATTTAAATGTATTAATAAAAATTTATACTAAAATTAGAAACAAATTATAATCTTTAAACTAGTATTAATTAAACAATATTAGTAAAAATTTCTTCCAAATAGCTTTGATTTTCATTTTGCAGTAGTTGTTTAGCTTCTTCATCTAACTCTAATGAGGTTGATTTCCATTTCTGTCGAATACTGGACATATATGGGTCTGATGTGCACAACAAAATATTAATAAGATCTTCATTCGTACAATATCTGGAAATTTTTCTTGTATTGTGCTCGCGAAAAAATCTGTAGTCTTTGTTCCTTTTTTCTTGCGCTTCTTCTGAGAGATCTCCAATTGGAAGCATATTGTGCTGAATTATTTGTTCCCCATGGAACAAAATTTTGTGAACTGTGGTTGGCATATGTCTCCAAGAATATTTTTGGTTATAAAGGGTTGCTGTCTCATTAGCATACTGACCAAATTTTTTTTCATCTATCTTTTTGCTACATGTTATGATTTGGAATCGTCGTATTAAATCATAATCTACTCCAGTTATAGAAGCTGCAGTTTCTGGATCGGAAAAAAATCTCCTTGCTGTGTTTCCATCATTAGAATTTCCTTCTCCTTGCTTTGGCTGGTCAATTATAAGGCAAATCTCACGGTATTTTTCTTGAATATCTTTTTTTTTTGCTTTCTTTTTTCCAAATTTTCTTTGTTGTTTCTCACTGTTTCGCCTAACGGGCCAAATTCCAAATCGTATCCCAATTTAAGAATATGCTCCATAAAACGAATTCTAGCATGAAGAGGTGACATTCCAAATTCATATGCTTCATTAAAACTATCGTCTTGTGTTGGTGGTTGGCTCAATTGACTTGATGTTTTTTGGCATACGGTGCAGCTTGACGAAGACTTTGTTTCGGTTAAAGCTTGTGCAACTTTTCCATCGATCATTGTAAGTGACATTTTAAAGTTAACTTCGATGCATTGGTCATTAAATTCAAATATCACTGGTTGAAGTTATTTAATTTCATCTCTTATTTTGCCAACTTCTTCAGTTATGACATCTTTAGTTTCTTTTTTGTAAGCAAACTTTATTGGTCTACAAAATTTTGTTGACGAGGGAATTTCATTCTTCCATACATCTATCTCTGCAGCTCTACTAGTTGACGGCTCTGAACCAATATAAGTTTTTGTTAAACGTAATGGAACGAAAGAAATCATGAATAAATTGGCATCTGATGAATTTTCCGCATTACATTGTTTGTATTGTTTCTGGCCAGAGGACCCATCACATCCGCATTTAGAAATTAAAATCATGCTGCAATTTTTAAACTTCTTTAAATAGTCAGCATCAAATTTCTTTAATAATCGTTCTGCAGTGTGTTCAAGAAGATCCTGCAATTTTGTTTTTGTTGAACTTGAAGTTACACTAATAGCAGTTGGTGAAGGTAAGCAATCTTTTTTGGCAGAAACTATATCTCGATATGATGGAAATATTCCACAATTTTTTTCATTGGTTCGCTTCCGCAATTCTGTATATTGGTTTTTAGTCATTTTCAAATCCAAAAATAGTGCAAATGCTTCTTCTGGAGTAAATTTATTTTCTTCAGTTGGTGTCGGCATACTTTCTAAAATCCTTTTTGTGCGTCTGGGGCTTGCTTCCACTATTTTTTCAATGATAGCAATTTTACTCTTTTTAGTTTTCGATGGTTGAATTTGATGCAGAAATGAATCCTTTATGATGCTACAAGAAACTTCTTCATTGATATGTTTAAGCTTGCGTCTTCGTGATCTTTCCCTACAATTATCAATTGGCTTTGCTGGTCGACCACCTTTTCCAGTTTGATGGCTTTTTAAAAATAAGTTTATTTCTTAGCCATTCTTGGTTGCGTGAGTAAAACAATTTCTTGTTTCTGGAACATTGATTGTACCGTTTTCTTAAAGTATTTAAAAAGTTTTTTATTTTTAAGTTATGAATTTTAATTTCTTGTTTGTCGCATATTTTGAAGAATGGATTATTCATTATATGTAAAATAATGTCATAATTCATTATATGTAAAATAAGATGAAAATCTTTCCGTTCAAAATATATATCAGATAGAACACTATAACTGAATTTAGCCATTGTTTAAACAATAATCTAGAAAAAATGAATGCATGATTAATATACTATTGCTCGAATTTTCAACATGATCTTTTTTACCTCTTTGAAACATAATATAACAGGTCCTTGGTTTTACCAGTTATTTCCATTGGTTTTAAATTTATTTGCAATTTTCAGGTATTTAAGTTATGTAATATTAGATGGCAATAAAATCATTTTTTACCTTTTCCAAATGAATTGCCAGATACTACATAATTTGTCAAAATTTTGATACACACTTCTATGTGGACTAGGTCCAAATATGGGCCAACTTCTCCTAATTTCAACAGAATTATTTTTTGGGTCAATAAGAACTCTTGTACAAAATTTCATCAAAATATATGCATAATAGCCACTTTCACATACAAATAACTTCTCAAAAAATATGACGTGCATTTGTACCGAATATCTTACATTGGGTCAGAAATTGCTGTAGCTCAAAAAGTGCAGTCCCGATGCATGGACATGTAAATATAGGAATGTAGGGGAGAGTTAGGACTACAAAATAGTAAATTTGTGTTTTGACTCAGCTTGACTCACAGGAGTTGTGCTCTATGAAGTAGGAAATTTCCAAGAAATTTGACCTTTTTTAAAAAAAATATTTAAATTGTTCTGAAAACCGTAGAGCTTCACTTTTTTTACCAGTAATAGAAAATAAGTTAAGTTACCACACAAAATTTATTTCGTCTAAAAATCTTGAAAAACAAAAAAGTTATGATCATTTAAACTTTAAAAATTAACTAAAAATATCATAAATTTACTAAATTCTGAAAAAGACCATTTTGGACCACCCTGTTCTCAGTGAAATAGTTGAAATAGAGTTCTAATTTTTTGGCTCCCGAGGTTTACTACTGTCTACTTTCATATGAGTCTAATAACTTTAAAATCGGAGAACAAAAACCAAAAGGAGTTTTGGCCGCTACCTCAAAATATTGGCCACAGTGCGATGTGTGTCTAAAATAACATACTTTCGATCGACCACATCGGTGTCTAGGGAACTGTCTTAACAAAAACCTTACTTCATATAAAAAAAGATTATTTTTAATATTGGTTTTTTTATATGAAGTTTGACTTTTGTTAAGACATGTTGATAACAAATGAAGACAGGGATTTATGATATCGTTTTGAGGAAAACACATATATATATTTGCCAGACATAGATTTAAGAAAAATATTTTTGTTACCTTTTTATTTGAGCCGTTTATTTTGAAAGTAGCATTAGTCAACTTTTAAAAATATCAGGGTAATAATAAGATTGATTACAATTTAACGGTATCTCTCAATTTTTCAAAAAATTGCAAGCAGATCTTAAGCTTCACTGATATTTTGTTTAAGAAAAGTTGTACTAATCAACGTATAACAAAGATGTTTAATTTGAGAGTGACAAACCCTTAAATATGTATATCAATTTAAAAACAAAGTGACTAATGCCATTTTCAAAATAAACGGCTCATATATGAAAAAAAAACAAATAAATTACTGCTGTAATTAATGTTTTAATTATATGATCATAATAAACTCTAAATTATTGAAAAACTCGAACTAAGTTGTTTTATAAAATCAGATAGTGGTTAAATAAAAAAAAAAATACATTACCTTATTTGCGTCATCCAATGAATAGTAGCCATTCTTCGGTGCTATCATAATTCCTTTGGGCAATTCATTGTTTTTTATAAAATCATTCCAATTTTGATATATATGTGCATGTTCATCAATGAATATCATACAGCATCCAGCACTGCTATTATTTTCTAAAAACAAAACATACATATGTAAGTATTTATAAGATTTTTATTTATTTGGTGAGGATCGAATCAAACAATATTTTTTAATTGTGTTGCTGCACTGAGACGAGCTCGCTAACGACAGCTCAAGTAACTGCGACAGTTTGATATAAATAGGCTTTATGCGAATGAAGTATTATTTGCTGTCAATTATACACAAAGGAATATACAATTATCAAAATCAAAACCGCTATATTTTACAATGTATTTATTTTTTATCTTATACAGAATATTACAACTTTAATGTAATGAATGATTTGTGGTATTATTAATTTAATTTATTGTAAACTGAGTTAGTACGAGTACAATGTAGTTATAATATATATTACTAGCTATCCCCGATGCGCTCCGCTACCCCTTCATCAATAAATAAAATGAACACTCGGAAATAAACGCATAGTCAAGCTTAAACTCGAAAACGTACGTTTCTGTCAGAGAAGGATATGTCAAATTTAGAAACTTGACAAAGACTTATTTAGATATAGGGTAATTACTTTGTCTGTAAGGTATCTGGCCCTCCCTCCTAATCACTTAGCTTTAACATGTTATTCTCAGAGTATAAAATTTCTGTACTCTACCTATTATAGTTCCCTAGGTTCAAGACAATAATCTTTTACTTTGTATGCGAGATAGGACGCCCACTGTTCCAACCAATGCAGCCTTTTTTTTGTTCGAGTATGTATAACGTTCAAAAACATTATATGTACATAGTTCTTACGTTACATAATGATAAATATTTGTATGGGATTAACCAAACCTAGCCTTCCAATCCAGTCATTTTTTGCGTCAATAATCATTAATTTGGGATTCCCTTTACACAATTTCAAGATCCTAGTTACACTGTTCCAATCCAGTCTGGTTTATGTTAAACTATGCATATTAAAACAGGGGTTACTTATGCAAAATTTCAAAGCTCTAGCTATTACAGTTCCTCAGGTACAAGATTTGAGGTACCTCGTCCACTATTTTAATCCAGCCAGTTCTTTGCTAAGCTATGCAAAATAATAATAGAGTTGCCTGCATGAAATTTAAAGAATTTACAAATCTTATATAACACGATGATAAATCATTATGAAAAGTGCCACTCCAACTTGAAATATCAAAAAAATATGTACCAAATTTTAGAATCGGTTCACTAGTGTTGGCGCTATAGCTTTCCGACAAACAAACACATTTGTGCTTTATGTATATGTGACGCAAGCTAACGAATAATAAGGACCTTATTTTTCCAGAGATCGAAATTGAGTATTCGATGTTATTCCATTATTATAAGAGGACGATCACGTCCATAAACATCTCCGATACCACGGGGATGTTTATTGACTAGGATTTTTTATCTAGTTAGATCGGATGAAGTGTTTTTGAGAAATGCTTATATACATACATACACGTATGTACACGCATAGAAAAAACATGGTTTGGTCGTAAGAACTATCTTATGTTCTCTATAACAATATAAGGTGGCGATGAACAAACAAATTTTTGTTACTATTTGATCATTGAATGGTTACTATATTCAAAAAAGTCAACGTAGTTGGTTTGAATTATATACACCAAAACCAAAGTTTTATTAGTATTAAAAAATAATATTGTATTTATAACCATAAAATTAATATTAGTAAACAAATTATGATAAGTTTATTCATATATAACAAACAAATAATGTTAGGTTTCTATGAAGTTTTTTGTTTATTTTTTTTTTAATTATTATGTGCGATCCCGTACTTTTTGGGAAAAGTTCGGTAAAATGAGAGAAAACAAAAATAAAATCTCATAGAAACAAAAATGCCCAAGAGTACGGGAACACTAAAAACCAACTTTATATCCCAAAACGTGATGTCAAAATGTTTTGCATGCATTCGCACATAATAAAAATTAAAAACACAAATATTCTGAATACATGACATTTTTTTGTAATCTTTTATGAAAAAACATTTAAATAATAGTTTTTGTGAGCATAAAAACTTTTTTTTTTAATTCTGGTTGCTTATTTTCAAATAATTGATTGTTTTGTGTTCTCACAATCAGCCCAAATAAAAAGTTTGGGCTGTTTCGTGCAAGAAGAAGAAGAATACTTTCTCTCAAAATTACTCTCTTTTACCTAATCTTGCAGTACGGGAACAGTTCTCGGTATAATTGGGATTCCGAGGGCTCCCAATGTTGAGTACGGGATCGCACCTATTAAAATCTAATTTTACGGGATTATCTTTCTAAAAAATAATATTTATTTCTGATATAGAATGTTTATGGTAAATACCTATGTATTACTTTCATAAAAAATTTATATTTTATAATGTTATTTTTAAGTAAAACAATAATTTGGTTCTAACATAACAATATTACTTTTATGTAAATGATAAATGATAAAAAATGACTACAACCATATAACTCAATCATAATATGTTGCTCTTAGATTAAGGTTACCTCAACCATGTTTTTTCTTTGCGTGTATGTGGTGCAACCTGCATTTTTTTACATATCGAGTTTACCAAGAACCACAGCCAATTCAAACAACTTAACTTGGTAATGAATATATAAATATTGACCAATAAATCTCGTTCCGTAGAAATAGTGTTGCCCTGTTCAATTTTTATAGTTAGTGATATAATATTTTGCTTATTTTAATTCGGTTTCAAATTCCATTTAGAACAGTTAACTTTCAAATAATCGCCAACGTACATCGTGAGATTGTTCAAGGGGAGCAGAAAGGGGAAAGCCGAAACCCGATATATCATAACTAAATAAGTAACTCGTATAATTTAATATTACAAAAAATAATAAACCATGTTTCTGGTATCAAGCTGGAGTTAGAGCTGAGTATAACCTATTGGCAACAAAGTTCTTATATTATTTGTGATAACTTCTATAAAGAAACGACTTCAACTATGCACGAAAAGAAAAAACATGATTGAGGTAACCATAATCTAAGAGCAACATATTATGGTTGTAGTGAAACCTTATTATTGTTGAGCATTATAATATTATGTTTAAATTAACGATTATAGTATGGTTAAAAAATATGAATTGTCATATGAAATGGATATGCCAGTTTTTTACATTTTATATTTTATATTTTATTTTATATTATTTATTATTTCTCATTAATGATTTTATATAAAAAACAGATGACTTTATTAATAAATCGATAAAAAATTTAATTAACTTTTTTCTTCTTACAAACCGTGTTTCAAGGATATAAGGGAGGGAACACTTTGGCCATCGATTTAACGGCATTCGCACATGGCCCATACCATCGCAGTTCATGGATTTACCAGTAAATAATTGTTCTTGAAGACATCAATTTTGGGGGATATCTTTTGCAATTCAGCCAACATCTTTTTCATGTAGTCTTTAAAGTACAAAGTAAAGTCTTTCTTGTCTCCGAAAGCATTCTTGTAAACTGTGATTGAGAACATGTACCCCGTCTCCACGGTTGAGTTTGTATAGAAATCTTCACTCTTAATGTCACCTGGTAAATTAAATCACCGACCAATTTCGTTTTGTATCTGCGAACATTTCATCATCAGTAATATTATCCCTGTTGATTTTCATGATTTCAAGGTTTTATTAATTTTACTGGTCTAAAAATTAATAATAAATTACAGTCTCACACCGAGAGGACTCGAATTGCGGGTATTTAGAGAAGATGGTTGCGACGCGCTCAATTCAACAGCAAAAAGAAATAATTAAATATTTCATTTTAAATTGAATTCCCGAAACATTTGTTTATACATTTTTTATCATTTTTTTAAAGCACAAACCAATAAACTCCGATGACATAAACAAACAAATAATTTTTATTTTTAAAAATCATTTGGTTACCTACGAAAAAACTTTGGTTGTGGATTAAACATTTAATAGTTAAAACCAACCATGTTGAATTTTTTGTACGTAGTAACCATTTAATGATCAAATTTTAAACAAAACTTTTTTACCGGGACCAAAGTAATGTTACAAACAACTAAAATGTGTTCATCGCAACCATATATTGTTACAGAGAACATAATGTGGTTCCTGTGATCATACCATAACCATGGTTTTTCTTTGCGTGTGGCGGAAAAATTATTGGTATGTATAATGAACTTAGTTATTGCATATATACTTACTTAAGCAACGTAAAGTACGAAATACCGGATGAACTGTATATTCATGTGTATGTTTTGCGTTTTCCATATTAATATCGGGAGTAAACAATATATAAATAATAGAATGCCACAGAGCTCCATTAGTATATTTTCCTGAAAAAACAAAAAATAAAGCTTTTGTTTAATGATGTTTATATTGAAATGTTTATATTTGCTTCCTTCTAGTAAATTTTATATAATTCATTATTTTTCCAACTACTGACTTGGTTAGGATCTAAACTCTCCACCTTTAGTAAACCTATAAACTGCTAACGGTTCAGCAAAACTTGGTTTCGCCATCTTCATTATTACTTTTGTAAAAACTTACTCGTTTTGTATATCTCAAAAAAGAGTCACAACTCTTGCATATTTTCTTTGTACAGTAAGGTAAAAATATTTTTTAATAAAATTAAGAATATTTTTCTAAATAAAAGATTTAGGCCCATTATTATAACTTGCTAATAGCTAAAGTTAGGATTTTATCGGAGAGATAAGTACTTTTTATTAACGTCGATAAGGTTCATTACTATAATTTGCCCCTAAAGTACTTAATAATTAAAGGTTATAATAGCTTACTTATAATATCGAAAAACTACTTATCTCTCCGACAAAATCTTAATTTTAGCTATTGGCAAGTTATAATAATGGGTCTAAAACAATAAATGATTATTATTTTATTTTCTGGATCGCTACATTCTTCTTCAATTGTAAACGTGTTTCTATTTAAACATTGTTTACAGAGAAATAGAATACCAGAAATTATTTTATTATATTTCATAGGTAGTGAGGTTTGTGGAAAGTATTTTTTTGTTTGTAATAATGACACTCTCTAAATTTTACATGCATACGTTGCCTTTACACATGCAGGTACTTGCTGGAGAAATATGAGAAAACTTACAAGTTGCAAACATGTTTACATACGCAATTTAAAAATGTCGCTGAAGTGAACAGTTGCAAAAGTAGTTTGCTTTATTACAGGATTACATTTGTACAAAACAGTATACATCAATAAATATTAACTGTTGTTTTTATGAAATCAAAGTTCAAAATAAGTTCTAAATACCAACAGTCTTGTTAGTGAACGTTTGAAGAAAAAGATTACTAATATTTTTAAATACACATAAAATAAGTTAAAATCATAATTATTTTTTATTTATTTACACTATAAATACAAATAATATAAAAATAAAATGCATTTGTGTATATGAACTTTTCGACTTTTTGTTAATAAAGTTAGTTTTTATTTAAAGAGCTGCGTCCTTCATTATTTATAGCATACAATTAAAATCAAAATTTTTTAATTGAATATTTTGTTTAGAATTTATATTTTATTAATATTTCTTCTCTTTTAATTTATTTTGTCTGCTAAATGTTATTTTATCATAATTTACATAAAAATAGATAACAGTGAAACTATCTTCGAGTGAGTGAAAATATAATCTGGTACAATGTAACAGAAGCAATTTTGTACATAAAATATTTTTTTCATAAATTTGGTTGCTGCAAAACAGAATATTTTAGAATTGTTGTCTGTCTGTATCTCATTTCCAAGGGAAAATAGAGAAAAAGTAGTGAAAGTAAGCAATTTTACCAATTTAAAGATACTTGATAGGACCTTTATTTTTGAAACCAGGATATTTCAAAACACTATTTAAAGGACTCTACAATAATTTTTGAATTCTATATAAATTTAAGATTTTTTTTTAAAACCTTTGTTCCTGTTAATACTTTGAACTGAGAGATAACTTTTGTGCAGAGTTAATTGACAATGTAAAATGAAGTAAAATTTGTTTTTTTTTGCGTTTTTTTGTTTCGAACTGATTATACGTTTTATTTTTGGACACGATATCTATCTGTAAATTCATATTAATTTGTGATATACATACATACATACATACATACATACATACATACATACATACATACATACATACATACATATGTACATACATACATACATACATATGTACATACATACATTCATACATACGTATATACTTAAAATCAAGGATGACAGACGACAAGGTTACGCCATCTCGATAATAAAATTGGAGTTATCTACCCATGTCGGCCTAATGACGTCAATAACTATCTTCCTATTAGGTAATAATTCTGACTGAGAGTATAACTATATATGTAGGTATTATGAGATCGGCTATCCTTCAAATAAACTCTCATAATTTATATTAAAAACTCTCATAATTTCTAGTTATACTCTCAGTTTCGTGACGACATTAGGCCGACATGCGCAGAAAATTTCAATTTTATTTTCGGGATGGTGTAACCTTGTCTTCAGTCATCCTTGTTATTTATGTATAACATGAAAGTTTTAAGAAAAAAGTATGGTCAGAAATACATATATAATTAATGCTCTTATTTCAACTTTAACATTGCGTTTTTTTAAATCGCTTATGTTAAATTTACGACACACACACGAGCAATTAGTCTTAAGTATTTAAGATTCTGAAAAAAAAGCATACGTAGTGTTTTTCAACGGAAAAGTCAAGCATTATACACATAGACGACAGCAGGATACCGACTACAACCTGTCAAAATTAAAATGCACACGTTTATATGAAGACGATTATTTTGACGACATCATAGCTACATGGCTGCACGATCACCGTTGTGGCTGTAGTCAACTTAGCCTAATTTCTATTTTTGTGTGCGACAATTTCATTTTATTCCAAAAAAAAAAGTGTCACAAAAACAAAAATACAAAATCATTTACAATCAAAAGGTTTTGAGCAAATACATACATATGTATATTTATTTGTTTTGATATGATAAAAGTATTTTTTAAAAAAGTAATATTTTTAAAAGAAAAAATATGTATTTCTACAATATTTTCATAGTTTTGAAGTATGTAGCTGTCGTCTTCAACATAATTCAGTAGCTAACTACACGGCGACGATTGTGGCCAACAGCATTTGTAGTCGTGTAGCCGCTGTTGTCTATGTGTTTCAAGCTTAAGTTGAAATACAAGTTTTCTCAAGGCGAACCTCCGGGGGTTCCAATTGTCACTGCAGGAATGGCAAATGCTTTGACTCGGTTCACTCGGGGAAAATAGGGGCACCAGACGCTAGGATTCCTAGAGCCTAAATCTGGAAGAAAAGGTCTGTGTGTTAAAACATACGGGTCCTCTTCGAGGCCCGACCAGTGCCCAAAGGACTGGTACCACGGGAATCGGTGGCCCCACAGAGAGCCTATCCTCTCTGTGACCAGTTATTGGTGAGGTCCCCTTCGGGGGCACACGTGGTGGTTGCGGTTTACGATCGATTTATGTAGGTAAGGTGCAAGGTCGATCAAATGTGCTGTTGCACTCTCAACAGACGGAGTTTGGATAGTCTCCAAACCCCTAAGCAAGAGGTTATAATGTGAATCTAGGCTTGCCTTGGAAAGGCTTGCCATATTATAAAAATTGCTACTCATTGTGACTGTATCACACACAAAAAGTGATTGGTGGCAATCGTAAAGTGTTGTTATACTACACAATGGGGGTGATAGTCTACGCCTAAGTTTCACTCGGTGGTAAGACCACCGTGAGGTTAGGCCAAGTAGGCAGGTACTCACGTTAATCTTGTTCCACAATTTTCTCAAGGCGAATTGATACAAGGTGAGAGCATTATGGCAACAACTTTGACATTCTATTAGCATATATAAAATAATGTATTTTTTCACAAGACATTAGCAAAAAATTATTTTTTGACTTATGCTATTTAAACACTGATTCTAAATACGTTTTGGTATATGTTTTGATTAGACGATAATTGTCTAAAAGCTACTAGTGCAATTACTAGAACTACAAACACCAGTGAAAACAGTGTTAAAACTATCATTAAAAAATACTAGTGCTGACGAGTAGTAGTACTTGCAGACGGATAGAATATTTGTGTAGCAGAAAAATTTGTGTTTCAGTACCTATAGCTTTTGAAATTTGTTTTTTGATATTAAGTATTTGCTTCATTCTATTTTTATAACGAAAAATAATATTTTGATGCAAAAATCTAATTAGCTATTTATATTAATTTTTCTGTTTTTAAAAAGGCCAAATCATAATTGGTATTTAATCAAAAATACGTTTTCTAAGTAATAAAATAATTTGTGGCAAGCCTGCAGGCAGTTAATTAAATAAAAAAAAGTTGTACTCACTTTGCTGCCAAATGTTATTAAATAATTTATCTTTTATATCCTTCATATATGCGTTGTACTTTTTTGCTTTTCTTATCTCAGATGTTGAAGTATAAACTTTTTTATCATGAGGAAATAAACAATCCAGTTTTTTTATTAAAAGTTCGGATTGATCGGGTGCTATCCTAAAACGGTAAAATGGAAAAATTCATTTTGAATATTGGTACATACATACTATGTATTTATATACTTATTTAAATTAATTGTATTTATAATCACAAAATACATACACATCCCAAACAATTTTCGAATGTAAGACACATGTTTCCGCCAAATTCTGTTGAACCTCACAAGCCGCACGAAAGTCAGTAGGAGCTTCAGCAGATTTATGATCATTTGAAGACGGTTTAAAAGATTTTTTAATGGCATACATTGCTAGACTTTTGGAATATAAATAAATGTCATTACTAAACTAAAAAACAACCTTCCTTAACCTTCCGTTAGTCGCAACTGATCTAGTTGATGCAAGCAAACATTTTTTATTTTAACTTTTCCCCGTTATAGGACAGTTTTTTAAACTTTATGTACCTTAATATTTTCGCTCTATTTACATATCTATTTATGTTTTAAGAACTTCATTTACTTTTGAATAGCTAGTGCAGCGTTGCCGCTTTGGTCCGTTTGGACCTAAATTGGTAGTGTTTTTATCAACATACAAAAATTGGTAGTCTGGTTGGGTTCTTACAATTTTTTTTTTGTTAGAAAAAAATACATATATAATTGTTCAAGGCACATTCATGAGGTAGCCTCATTACGGAGGGGAAATATTAAGGCGAAAATTTTCCTTTTTTTATATGAATTTTGACAGTTGTTGAACTTACAATTTTCCCTTTAAATGGAAGTTGAACTATTAAACTTCATATACATATGTATGTACAAAAATTTAAAGATGTTCACCGTAATAAATATGCCTTGTGTTTGTTAATTTAATAAAACTGAAGTGGCCTACACTCAACTTTACCATACCAAATGGAAACATATATTTTTATGGATATATTGCATAAAGAATATAAGTTCAAAGTATATTCGAATCGAAAAATTTATTATTTTCGGTTTGGGGTGTTAGGTAAACTACCCCTTGCCCCTTCCCGATTATGCCCAAAATTTATACAGCTCTTCATCTGTATAACCCATAGGTCCATACTAAATTTCGTTTTAATATGTCGTACGGTATGATCTGTAGAGCGTTCACAAAATTTGGGGGTAAGGAAACTACCCCTTGCCCTTTCCCGATTATGCCCAAAAACTATACAGCTTTTCATCTCTATATACCAAAGGCACATACTAATTTTTTTTTTAAACCGTCAAACGGTATGACCTGTACAAACTCCACAAAAATTGCGGCATTGGCTTCGACTCACTTCAATAAAAAACCATTGTGTTACAACAAAAAAGCAAATAAGTTACATAAGCCCTTAAAATAAACTATGAAACTATCCTAGCGTTTACATTTGACAATAACAGAATACGTATTAAGCGGCATTTAGACGGTCAACCGTGGCTTGTCGCTCGGCGTGATGGCAAGCCAACAAGCTCATGTAAACGTCCAAAATTCGTGTTGTCAGCGCTGGATGGAAATAAAAAATTTTTAATATTTTGTGTTTGCCGTCACGCCATCAAGCTCGTCTAAATACATGTTTGTCAACCACAGTGTAAATTTCATATGTATTTTTGTAAGCGAGCAGTAAAGATGTCTCGACTAGAGCGCTTGTTTTTAAGAGACTTTATTGTTTTTGCATGTGAGTTAGTTTTTATGTATGGTATTGTATGTAAAACGTTTTTATTACAGTTTATTTTTAAAATATTTCATTTATGTAATTATTGGGTAATTCCACGTCAAATCAACAAGGCACTCAAAATGACTACTTCAGATTTTATTGAAACTTTTTCTATTTATTTATATTCTTTGACTCCCTGAATCCAAATATGATTTTTTAAAAAAATTTCTTACAGTTTGTGGCTACACAGTTATCAAAATTGAAAAATGTTGCTTTTTTGCATATGCGCTCGAGGATTAAATATATCCTAAATCCAGTTCTATAAGTCCTAGAAAGTTGACTAATAGCTCATTTTAAAGGGTATTTCATACGCTTTAATTTGGTATCAATAATGAATCATGAAATTTTTAAACAATTTTTTTTCTGATATTTAAAAAAAAGTTTTATTAAAATCTTTGAGATAGTGTCTTTTAATATTTTTGAAATTTACATATGTTTTTTAACTTTCTGATATTTAAAAAAAAACTTTTATTAAAATCTTTGATAGTGTCTTTTATTTTTTTTTTTTTTAATTTACATATGTTTTTTAACGTGGCTTAGTGAGTACGCCATAAAAATTTCAGAGTGGGACCATGGTGGGATCAACTTAGGATAGCTTCTAACATTATTACTTGTTCTTAAAATTAAGATAGATTTGATTTAACCTTAAACAGGCACAATAAGAAAGGATTCACGTTGCATTGAAAAAAATACTGAAAACTATTCATGATAGAGAACATACATATAACTGTGGAGTAAAAGTATTACACGGAACTGTTCGAAACTTTGAATTTTGTTTCTGTTTGAATTTTGTTTCTGTAATAAAATATTACATACATTATTACATTTTCCTATTCCTTCACACAGTATGAATTAAAGAGATTTTAATGAAGCATATATCTGACCAGATAAAAAGAAATTCCATATTGCCGAAAGGTGTTCTTTTGCAAAAATAATATAAAGAATATTTGTATTTTTTCAATAATTTTTTAAATAATTGATTAGAAACTGAAGAATAAATAAAAAAATATAGTCATGATGCCGTTGTTTATAATTCTCTATAATTCCCTTCTCTAATAATTCCATTGTCTAAATTCGTTTCGTACTCTTTTCTGATTGTCGTCTTCCTATAATTCATCAATTAATAAAGCAGCAGCTAAATCATGTGCCATCTTAAATAAGAACGTCACAGCTCAGTGTCTGTTGTATAATGTTGTTTGACAATCTTCGCTTGATCACAAAATTTGAGTCAAGGTATATTTGTTCATACAATGTTTGGCAAAAAATATAAGGAGTGCCCGTAGAATGTTGAAATTTTGCTCTGTGCCTTTGGTTAGCTTAATTAAGAAAAATATAAAGTTTCATCAAAATTGGCCACGCCCACTACCCACCGCTCATAGAACTCAAAATTTATTTTTGGTCCAAAGTTTTTGAAATTTGGCATGGAGCCTTTTATTACCTCAATTAAGAATAAAATAAAGTTTCATCAAAATTGGCTACATGCACTACCCACCGCCCATATAACCCATATTATATTTTTTCCCACAACTTTTTGTTTCTTTACCAAAACTAATTATTTTATAAATAAATTTCAATACATGCATTTAAATATAGACGTTTATTCATCATCTATCATTTCATCAAGTTCCAGCACCTGTTAACGGGGTTGACATCTAATGCTATTTATAAAAGGATATGAGAATACTAGAAGTCGATGAAAAAAATCTGTAATTGTTGCAACTCTATCACACTTTCTGGAGAACCTTAATCTATAATAATCTTTATTTGTGGCTCCTTCAGAAAGCATTCCAATAGGAAGTATTGCCGCATCCGTGTATCAGTATTTTGTGTACTGTTACTGGGATATAATACCAACTATATTTTTCAACAAAAAATTTTGTTGTATCTTGAGCAAAATTCTTGAACTTCAAGGAATTAACTTTTTTGCCACAAGTTATTATTTGTAGTATAATGCGAAATCATCGATTAATTAGTTGCTCCACTACACCAGTCACATCAACAAGTGAGGGGTTAGAAAAGAAACCCCTGGACGTACTTCCGTCGTTAGTAGACCCAGTTCGTTGTTGAACTGCGTCCACTCGTATACCCATCTGTTCCTTTAAGGCCTTCTGAATTCGAAGTTTATTTTCCAGTTTTAGACTTTTGTGTTCGTCCTTGAGCGCTGGCCATCTTTCCATAATTTTATGCGAGCATGTAAGGAGGAAACGCCCATTTTGGTGTTTCACCATCAATAGCTTTGCTTGAAACTAATTTAAGATTATTCATTGCAATTAGTGAGTTCGTTACTCAGTTCTCTATATAAAACAGAAAATAAACTCATTTTAATAATACCTTTTTCACTTCTCTTTGCTCTTTTCAAATTGTAATTTAATTTTGTAATTTTTTAAAATTAAAATTAAAAATTTCATGTATTTGGAGACAAATTTTATTATTTTATAAAAGATTATTAATTATTTAAACTTTTTTTTTTTAATTGATAGTATGGAGTCTTACCTTTCATTTTATCATAGCGGGAGCACCGAGCACGACCGAGCAACCTTTTTTTTCTTCCAAGGAAGTTTGTAATCACGGCAATTTTATAGAACAAATTTTATATCATATCTTTTAAACCATATGCGCGAACTTTATAATTTTTTTTTTTTTTAAATACGCAGAAAAGCATATATTTGATAAAAAATCACTATTTGAATCAGAGCAATAAAATTATCTTACGTACAAACACTATAGAAGTACGTAAACAGTTTTCAATATTTTGGACCAAAATATACAAATGAACGTTTTTTTGGCATACAATTTATGGATTCATCATACTGAATCAATTTTCTACAAAACTGCATCATTTCATTTTTAAATTTTATGTGTCGAAAAAATTACTTACAAAAAATCCCTCTGTGCGTCCCTACAACAAATACAACAATACAAGAACAACATGGCATTTTGTTGTTGCTTTGTAGTTCGAAATGTCAAAAAACATAGAAGAAAATTGAGAAGGCGTGTATGTGTTTTATTGCCTTCTCACTTCTACAATATAAAATTTCTGAACTCATACTACTTTTGACATATCGAACTACTAAATCAGCTGGGCGGACGACACTACCTATAAGATATACCTTCATTTGAGTTAAAGTTTCAGTTTGGGAGTCGTAAAGTAGCTTTGGATTGAGGAACACGTTCGCGCGTCATTGTCTTTATCATTCCCTCTCGCACTGGCTGATTGGCTTCCACGGTTAGCTGTACCGTGGTACAGTTAATTTGTGTTTGCATCAATCAGCCACGTGTAATCGCTTGGATTATCGTGTATAACCCAAATTGTTCGAAATCAAGAAACCACATGAAAAATTAACAAATAAATTTTACACACATTTGACGAAAGGAACAAAAAGAAGGATTTGCAACAAATAAATAAATAATAACTACATACAGAACAACTAAAATAAAACATTGTTTTCAACCTAACCGTCGTTTCTGGACATGACCACAAGCTGCAAATAAGAACCTAGTGTTTACGGCAGTTTTTACCATTTGGCACCAACATTGTTGCTCTGTATGAGCAATAATCCAGAAGAAGAAGAAAGTTTCAGTTTAAGTTTTTGATATTACCCTTCTGAGTTTTTATCTGTACAAAAAATTGAATTATTGTACCATACGTCAAATCAATGTCCTATTTACTGTCTTCAAAATATTCAAGACAGTAGTTGAGACAATTGAAAGAGTATGCTTTGTCTAATATAAACGGCATTGTCTAATATAAACTCAGTGTGTGAAAGTTTCTGGTACTACCCTAATCTTTCATTTAAACAATTGATTAAATTAAAAATTGTGTTTCTGACGACTGTATACTTTTTTTATACAGCCATTTTCAGGGCATATTTAACAAGGTGATAGCGTAAGGAAGAGGAAATTTCATCAAAAATTTTTTTGAATTTTTTTATATGGATTTTGACAGTAATATCTATTTTATTCTCTCTTAAAGTACCTGATTAATGTCAAACTCCATATAAAAAAATTTAAAAAATTTCTCTTTAATATTAGCTCCGTATTGTGCAGTCACCTGGTTAAATATGCCTTGGTTATTTTCCATGGCACAATAAACAAGGTAGACTCGCGGCGAAAAAAGAGTACAACTCTGTAATAAAAATACGTACATTTTGTTGTTGTATAAATCATTTTTGGCTGTCAAAATAAAAAATGTTAGTACATTTTGACACTGTAAGATGGTGACAACAAATAGTCAGCTGAGCTCTCGAGTTTACCTGTTATGAATTCGCCTTGGTTATTTTCATGTCGAAAAGAACAAACAACATCAACAATAGAGAGTCACAGCAGAGTTTCATGTCATTTTGTTTAATCTCCCAACAACAAATGCATGTGTTGCTGAAACAAAAATTGCCAGTGTGTAACGGGACTTAGGAGCGCAAAATACTCCACACTCTTCGACTGCCGCATTTTTTAATGTGAGAGCCTTTCAAATAAAAACAGAGACATGGCACAATAAACAAGGTAGACTCGCGGCGAAAAAAGAATACAAGTCTGTAATAAAAATACGTACATTTTGTTGTTGTATAAATCATTTTTGGCTGTCAAAATAAAAAATGTTAGTACATTTTGACACTGTAAGATGGTAACAACAAATAGTCAGCTGAGCTCTCGAGTTTACCTGTTATGAATTCGCCTTGAACAGAGATAAAAAATAAAAACTTATGTTTTAGTTATTTGATGAGTATCAAGGCATATTTAACCAGGTGACTGCACAAGGCGGAGCTAATATTAAAGAGAAATTTTTCCTATTTTTTTATATGGAGTTTGACATTAATCATGTTTTTTAAGAGAGAATAATATCTATTTTACTGTCAAAATCCATATAAACAAAATTCAAATAATTTTTGCTCAAATTTCCTCTCCCTTACGCTATCTCCTTGTTTAATATGCTTTCAAACGTTTCGAATAATTTGTTTTACCATGATATAATATTACAAGGTAGTTCCATTTCAAAAATGTTTGAAGTTTGCCGGAATTATTGAAGTATGTTTTTATGTAAACAACAAAAAAAGCGTTGCCACTAATAGAAATAAGAAATATTTATTTTGGAAATTATTTTAAAAAAATGTGTATTTTATAAAAATAACATAAAATAAAAACGTGCTTTGGTTTAATAGTAAAACTTATGAGGAATAAATCTTGTTATAGATTGTGATTTCCTTTAACTTTTATAAAAAAAATTATATTTCAACCTTATTTAAGCTGCATGCTAATTGACCCTATGAGAAATCGCCACAAATAAAAAATCGCCAAATCAATAATTAACGTAAAAAATAAAAAAATAGAAAAAATGGAAATTTGGCAAAAAAAAAAATTGTAAAAAAGTCAGTAGTGACTTAAGGGCATTGACTTTTTTATATTTTTTTTAATTCTAATAAATCTTTAATGTTAACAATTCTGTAATTTAAGGTAAACAACGTAACTACTTAGCTACTTTTTAGGACTTCAAACCGTTGTTTTTACACTCTTATTGATGCATTTCCTGAGAATCACCCTTATTCCATTTGGCGTCGTCCACACAATATAGGTTGTCGACATAACATTTAACGATGAGTTTTTAATTTTATTTGTTATTTGTAAGAATATGTGACGTTAAAATTTTGTTGTATCGACGACGATTTCATCGCCTTGGTTTATAAAATTCAAAATGGAAAAGATTTAAATACAAGCTTGACCCAATTCGGAAAATTAGTTGAAGAAATAGAAAATTTCGACGTGATAGAAAAAACTTAGAACATATTCTTATTAAGCACTTTCATTCCACAATATAAAATTTTTTTAAAAGAATATTTTTCTACAGAACAGTTTTATGGATAAGCAGTCGAAATCGTCATAAGAGCTTTAGGGAATGCAAAATTATAATCAAATTGATGTTGACGTCAATATAAAATGATGTCGGCTCGTCAAAGTGGTGACGAAGTTCATGGTGATAGTTATTAAAACATTTTGGATAATTGTCCATTTGTAAATTTTTCAAAAATGACAAAATATTACCAAATTTCGGATTTCTTAGGTTATTTTTCATTTTTGCTTTTGAGCAATTTTGCATAGAGTTATTTTGCATGCAGCCTCCTTATTCACAAGAAAATTAACCAAAACTTTTTAATTTTAAGTTCCTATAATTGTGCAACTTTCAATTTTTCTTGATACTCCTGGCAGATTAGCTTTCCATCTAAGTAAAAAAATAATTTCTTAAATGAACATACCTTGAATTGGGTAACTTGTACTTAATAAGAAAACGGGAACTTAGACACATTTGTCAGATATAGGGATATTAAAAAATCTTATTTGTGAAATCCTGCAAAACTGTATTACTATTAATTTAAACTAAAATCAATTTTCGTTTGTTTACTTAAACTTAAGGATTGTTTCTGTTTCTAATTTTAAAAATTTCGAATAAAGGGAAAAAACGCAAAATGGGATTTCACAAAGTATGTGATATGGTAGCACAAATTTAAATAATTCCCGCAAATGTCAGAACGTTAATATGGCGACAAAAAGAGAGAATGGAATTACCTTCTAGTTATTATTATATCATGTGTTTTACTGTACAACACAGTAATATTATTCATTTTACAAGGCCTGAAGTGAGAAGGCCTTTTTTGTTTTACCACTGGGCAACTCATTTGATTAATTGTTAAAATGTAACAAATTTTAAATTTTTCCTTATACTCACTAGAAAAGGAAATAAGAAAAAGCGCACCACTGCCTTAAATTAATAACATATTCAATAAATTCGTTTTATTATTAAAAAAAAATCATTAATAAAAAGAGAAAATATTTTTTATATATGATGTGTGTTTTTTTGTAGATTTTAAGCCAGTTTTGATAGGACAAAAGTTTTCTTTGTGGCAACGTTAGCTGGGGATTAAATTGTACAGTTTGATATGTATGTATGTATAGCGAGCGTACCCATTATATTTACACACTTTTTTTATAAATGCAACTTTTTACATTTATAACGCATATAGATACATATGTAAATATATAAGGTTGGTTTCAAGTAGAAAGACTCTAACTCAAATAATTGTAAATTTTCGGAAGATAAAAACATAATAATAACTGTAATATTCACAAGTAATTTCTAACCAAGAGCCCCCACGCAAAACCCTAAAGGCCGGGACATATAGAATCCGTCATACGTTATACGTCGTCTTTTTCAACGTATAAGAAAGTTGAAATACAGCTTTTTTAATGAGTGTAGTCACAATCAGTACGTCTCCCCCAACGCAAAGTACGAAATTTGGGCAACTTTTAACTTTTGGGCAACATATGACTTTTAAAATAAGTCATATGAGAAAAAACTCATTATTCATACTTTAAAGAAATAGAAGACAGCGGCGTCGCACAGTGAGACAGCCCTATAGTAGCCGTAAATTTTCACTGTATATTAACAGATATATTAGTAACGATTCCCTGAAATTTCAGCCTCATAACTTCATTACTTTTTGGTCTAGAACAAGTCAAAGTATGGTATGCCAACGCGCTAGAAAGATGTTAGTTCAATACGGAATATTCAAAATTAATAAAAAAAAAATACATAATAAATATAACTTTAAAGTATTTTTTAAATTAATTTAGTAGTTTTAGAATGACTAGATGAAAAAATAAATTTAAGAAAAAAAAAACACAAAAAAAAAATTTCTTAACAACAGAATTGTGGTGTAAAAATTTAACATTTTGCATTTTCAATGGACTAGGAAATATAGAGCAGCCCCTCGCCTTAGGTGCAGACTTATATCAAATGAAAGATTGAAGTCTTAGCTTTCATTTGAAGTAAAGGACATATAGCAAAACTTTGCAAAAGTACTTTAAACACACATCTTGTCGCTATACGTACATATGTTAGCTTGCAATAGCATGTTTACAACTTTTTACTTTTATTTTTATTTTTTTAATTGTTTACAACTATTCACTTATTGTTTATTATTATTTTATTACATTATTCATTTGATTGATAATTTTTTTGAAGGTCATTGACTTTGGGTTAGATAGTTGCATAATTTTTAATTTAAATTTATAGTGCAAGCTGTTATTCTTATCTAAGTTGTGTTATGCTCACTTTCTAATGTGGTTAGTTTAATTGTTATGTATATATTGAATTTAGTTGTTGCATTATTTATTGGGTTAAGTAATAATGAGTGTTCTTGTAATGATATCTTTGGATAAGAGATTAGCATTTCTCTAAGATATTTGATATTTTATTTTGTGCTCACAAACTTTTTAAAAACAAACTGTAAAATAATATTACATTGTTATCCGAAGAAGCGCAAGAAGCAATGAATAAGGAGTATAGAAACTGTAGGCTATTCCTTTCTCGTAAATATTCACGTATTTCTACGAATGAAGATGTAATGCACTATTTGCAAATATCATCAGATCCTTGTATTAATTCATTTAGAATGAGAATGAAATTGAAAAAATTAGAATACCATGATAATGTTAAAAAATTATTGATAGAATGAAAAAAAATTTATTTTTTATTGCATTTCAATGAGAGGTGGGGGTAATAGTGGGCGTGTTATTGTAATTTTGCATGAAACAGTTTAAATGATATAAATTACAGTAATATCAAATTTGAAGGTTGTACCTAGAATATTTAAGAAAATATGGCACTTTTTATGTTGAGGTTGTATGGGTGGTGGGGGTAAAAGTAGGCCAAAGTTCAAAATGTTTTTCCGATAATGTTTGTAACAATATAACATTCAAGTATACCAAAATTGAAAGTTATACCTAAAGTATTACGGACAATACGGCATTTTACAAATTTCGATTGTATGGGAGGTGGGCGTAAAAGTGGGCGAATTTTCTTAATTTTTTTTTTAAACTGGAATTGTCTCAAAGATAACCTGTGCAAAATTTCAGAGCTCTACAATGACTGCTTGTATTTAATACCGGCGTTGTCTCACTGTGCGACGCAGCTAAATTAAAACAAATTCCGTTGTCTACAATGGTCGCCGTGTTGTCAGGTACTTAAGGCCATGATTCACTATCATACTCAGTCGTACGATCTGTCAAAAATAGCATGTGTGCTAAAAAAGTATGATAGTGTGGATTAGAAATGTATCTGTGTGACAGACTTTTTGATAGTCTGTAGGATTTGATAATCTTTTGAAAAAAATCATAAAATAGTATTTTTCCATATGCAAAATCTTGTTTTGTATGATAGTGTCTTGTTTTGTACAACGCCATTTTGAAACGATTTTTAAGGTAGGACAGAATTCTGTCAGATTTTTTTGTAATTAAATCGTACGATTGTGTAGGATAGTGAATCCTGGTCTTTAATGATATTGAAGACGACAGCTAATCGTAAACTCTGACATTGTTGTAGTAATACTTATTTTGCTTTTATAAAATTAAATAACTTTTTCAAAAAATTATAAATATTTCCTTTAAAACTTTTTGTTTGTATATGAATTTGTAATTTGCAATTTTGTGACATTTTCCTTTGTTGAATATAATAGAAATTAGCCTAAGTTTACGACAGCCACACCGGTGGCAGTGTAGCCATTTAGCTATCTATACTGAGTTTAAAATTATCGTTTACCTTTTAACGTGTGTATTTTATTTTTGACAGTTTGTAGTCGGTATCCTGATGTTGACTATGTGTTAAATGCATCTAAGTTTGAAAACAGAGATCTCATCTATTTTAAAATGAAAAAATATGTTACTCTATATATGTATTTATATACATAGATATATTCTTAATATTAAAATATATTATCTTACAGTCATGATTTTCATTTTCACAGAAAAATTGAATTTTTTTTAATTTTTCGAAAATTGTTTGTAAAAATATTTTTTTTTTAAATTTTATTCGACAATTTTTTGGAAAATTTAAAAAAAAAAATTGTTTCGAAAATTTGTCTGTGAAATTTGTTGAAATATCGTTGTAAAAACGGTTTGTAAATGTTTCTTTAATTTTTTTTTTTTTGATTTTATTAAATTTTTTACCAGTGGGTACCCCGTGGGTCAATTGGCTACCTATATGTGTATTGCTTTCTATAGAGGTCTTTAATACAAATCAAAGCAGAAAACCCCTACCAACCTAAAAACAAAAAAAAGTCGCCCTCGGAGGAGGTTATTGACCCCCCGAGATGTGTATGCACTCCTTGTGATCTACCTGCCCCGCTCTAATGTTTATTTGACAAAAAAAGCAAAAGAGAATCATTAAGCCGAAAAAAATGAAAAAAACGTTAAAAAATAAAGGTGGGCGTGGTTTTTGGCCCGCAGCCTCCAAATCAATGATCTGATGTTGCTGAATTGCAATCCCAAAATTTTCGAAACTATGCCTGACAGATTGGTGCTTAAATTTTTTGTATCTCTTCTGGTGAATTTGCAAATGACATTACAACTCGAACACGGACAGACGGACAACGCTTAATTAACTTCTCTATGTATAAGTATCCAGAATATACATATATGTATACTTTATGGGGTCGGAAATGAATATTGTAGAAATTACACACGGAATGACAAACTTATATACAGGCATGTCACAAATTCCGTTCGGAATTGAAATGATTCCATAGTTACCATTCCGATCGGAATGGTTCTAGTTGCTATAGATTCCGTTCGGTTTCATTAAATCGAAAAAAAAAAAAAATACAAAACCACTTTTAATGTGGCAACATAAGAATGAATGTAGAAAACAATCACCCATGTTCCAGAGCTATATTTCGTTCGGTAATGGAATTGATTTCGTATTTTGCTTCTGTAGAAAACGTAAAACAAAAAACTTTTTCGGAATAAAACCACTATTAATTTGCTATGTGGAATAGATATTTTAATCAATTTATATCCATTTAAACTATTCAGATCATAGTTTTATTAGTAATGGATATTATTCTGGACCATACCTTAAAATTCTACGACACACGGTGGTCAAAAATCCATAACTTTTGATTTGATTGGATTGGAATTTTTATACGTGGTTTCTTCTGTTTTGTAGGTGAGACTTTGGTCTTTAATGTTGCTATAAAATGTAAATATCGACCGATAAGAAAAAATGTAATGGAGGGTTTAAAATACATTTTAATTTTTATTTGAATATTATTATGAAAGTGAAGAGATAAACCGTGCTAAAAAGGGGTTTTTATGTCTTAAATATTCAGTAACAAAAATCTTTTTTATGGTAACCGATTTCAAAGTTATATTACTCCATTGAAAGTAAATACCATACTACCTCGGGAGCCAAAATATTATGGTTTATTTAAACATTATCACAGCGAACAGGGTGGTCCAAAATGGAATTTCTCTGTATATTGTTAAAATATCCAGATTTTATTTAGCACACAATTATTTTTCCATATAATTTTTTTATTTATTACTCTAGTATTAAGTTACATGTTTTTTTTTAATGGCAGGGTCCGCCAAAAGTTATAATACCCAAGTATTTGGGCATTATAATGGATAAAAAACTAACATTTAAGCAACATGTCAACCAAATTTGTGAAAAAGCTATAAAGTGTGGTCGGGCATTGTTTCCCATACTCAACAGAAGATCTAAATTGAATATGAAAAACAAAATATTGTTATATAAAATGTGCATTCGACCAATTATGAGTTACAGCTGTCAAGTATGGTTTCATAAAACTGCGAAAACTCATACCAAAAAGCTTCAGAATATACAAAATAAGAATTTGAAAATAATTCATAATCTTCCTCGTAGGTATCCGACAAATTTACTTCACAGTAACTTTGGACACAAGATGATAAACGATTTCACTAGAGAACTGACACTGACATTTAATGAAAAATGCAGACTGTCAAACTTTGAATCAATAAGGAATTTACAAGGTAATCACTAAGATTCGTTCGTTAAGAATGAATGTATTAGTTATTATCCAAACAAATTTCTTTATAACTTCCATAGAGATCAAAAAGGTTTTTGTGAGCTATTTTCCTTAAGGCTGTATATTTATTGTTATTAGTTTTGTAAATTTAATTATAAGACTCTTATTGTTGTAGTACTTATAGTAAAATCTCATACCTCTGTACCTTTTATATTTTAAACTTGTAAATAAAGACTTTTATTAAAAAAAAAATACACTATTTATGCATTTGGGCATACTTTCAACCAATTTTTGTATAATTTCATCATCACTATCTGCCACTCCAGCTGCACACCTTGCCACAACTTTATTAAGTAAGGTTAAGATCTCTGATATATCTTCTCGTTCGTCTTTTTACAATTGGCTACAAATTCCCAACTGGATTGAGTTCGGGACTTTGCTGAGGCCACAGCATCATTTCAAAATTTTTCCAAGTTAGACATGTCGCAATGATTTTTCAGGTGTGTTTCGGATGTCCCACCTGTTGCAACATATAAAAACATATGCCTACATATAAAAAAATCAGGAAGATGAGTAGGCAATATGTTTAAATATTCTTCCTTGATGCCATCAATTTTTTGCAATGGACCAACATGCCACCGTGTATAACAGCACAACTATATGATGTTGCCACCGACGTGCTTAACCATTTGTTTAATATGGTGTCGTTGATTTGATTCCTCCTGTCGGCGTCAGTAATACTGTTTTATTATCAGACTGATATCGGTTTAATTTGGACTCATCTGACCAGTCATCAGCCTTCTTTCTGATTTGTAGTGAATCGTAAACGTGCCGAAACATATTTAAGTACCACTGCAGGTTAAGTTTTCTTCACAGCTGCAAGGTATGCAATGTTGTGTAGTGCTCTTCTTCAGTCCATTGCCTAATATTTTTATTTATTGCAATGGATGGTTCCTTTGACCTTAAGGACTTGTCAGCTCTCATCTTTCTCATCAAAAGGCGTGCGTTCCCATCTGTTAAAAGTTTTCAGCCTTTAGCCAAAAACTTGTAGAGCATCATTTCGACTTTTTATCATTCTAATTTAGGCCATTGGCTGGCTTAAATTAACTATCGTACGTGATGTAATTTTTCATATTTACAATCAAATTTTTCATGGTTCGCCATAATTTCTTTATTGTTTTAAAAAATACTTTTTATTTTAAATTTTAAAAACAATAGTTCGTACTAGATTTCTTTTAAAGTTCAGTTGGATGTGAGGTAAGTGTGGTGTTGCAAGTGTGTGTGGAGTTCTGGGGATTACAATAACAGTTTGTGAGGAAGATTTTTGTGTTCTAGGTAGGGTGGGCGAGTGGAGAGAATAACACCTGGTTCTCCCTCGAAAGTGTTTCTACGTGTTGTAAGTTTTTTTGTGTTTCCCTGGTTTTGTTATTGGTTCTTGTCTCTGTCCTGCAGTAGGGTTGGGACCTTCCCTGATGTTGCTAGTTGAGTTAGTCGGTGACACAACTGCAGCGACGAAAACCCAAGATTATAGCAAGCAAATCGAAAATGCTATGATTATAAAAATTTAGTCTAATACATTACTCTACAAAAAAAAACAAACCGTCTCTATAAGATCACATTGTTAATATTCCCACTTCTTGTTTTCCATCCTAAATTTGAAGCTATTTTCTATACATACAAAATATTTTATGTATTACGTTTTTATATTTAAAACTTTCTTTAATACTTTGAATTTAATATTATATTTTTTATGTTTATAAAATAAAAGTTATCTTATATTTCTTAAAACAATATTGTTTTCTTTATTATTCTTCTAAACAACATCAATTTGATACATCTGTTTCGACTAATCTCGTCTTAAAATGGAGGAAACTAAAAAATATGTGTGCAAACCAAGTTTTTTAAAGGTATACGAATCATAATTCACAAGGCGGTTATTATTAAATCGGCTGCACAAAAAAAAAAAAAACAATTAAAGGAAGAACTTTGGTGTCTTCACTTCGATGGAAGAAAAATTAACGGAAAGGAAATACAAGTGATAGTTTTACAAAATGTATCTAAAGAATTATATATGGGAGTACTTGTTTTGAATGATGAAAAGGCAAATACTATATTTAATGGTATTAGAGAATTACTCTACAAGTTTGATTTATGCAACAATATAAAAATGATCATTTGTGATATAACGTCAGTTAACACCGGTAAGATAAATGGTGTGGTTACACAGTTGGAGAAATTTTTTAAAAGCCTCAGATTGGAAATACCACTATATATTGGTTGTCAACACCACATTTTGGATTTGATATTAAGGCACTTAATGGATGAGTTGCTCGGTGGTAAGACATCCTCTCCAGATATATCTTTCGAATTACAACAACTTAAAACAGAACTACATTCAAAATAGTGAATTGCTTGATATTACAAATATTAAATGGCACGACAACATGCAGTATTTGTTTGAACTAGGAACTGCATTTAGAACCTTTAAAGAAACCAAAATTTCCATATTTAATTTTTAAACCTATACCGCCAATAAGTAACGCTCGTTGGATCTTAAGAGCCATTTTAGCGATTTAAGCTTTTATATTAATACCAAAATATCAGAATGGCTTGTATCCGATATGAGAGTTTATATGCGGAATATGGTTTGACATATGGTTTTCAGATCAAAGATTTCTCGACGACAACTTCGAAGTTTTATATCAATCACTTTCAAGATTTGAAGCTGGTAAAAACTGCTTTATTAAGCATTGGAAAAAAAATGATTCAATAATCCGAAACCAATAAAGAAGTGATATCTGTGCGGAGCGTGCCATTAAAGTTGTACAGGATATTTATCCTTTCTGTAAATCTCCTCGAATTTTAAATTAGACAGCTACTCCGTCATCATGAATTTTAAATGCCTATAACTTTTTTGTTTTTAAAGATTTTGTTACATAATAAATTTTGTATAATTATATAATTTATAAGCTATTAGTTCCCATTAGGCATTAAGTCTGTGTTTTTCAGAAATTATTTTTTTAAGTTCCATATTGCTCTAAATTCTCCGACTTAATAGAGCATAACTCCTCGAGGTCAAACCAAATATTTCATCAGTTTGTAGTCCGAACCCTCCCCTACACTCCTATTCCCCATTATACATATATGCGCCAGGTTGAGACCGTAGGCACCAGAACAAATTTTCTGACCGAAGGTCCGATATTTTCTGCACAAATTAATGAATTTATTTTATGTATTTCTTTTTTATTATTTCTTTTTTATTATTATTACATTTATAATGATACTTTTTTTTTTTTTTTTTTTTTTTTTTTTTTAATAAAAGTCTTTATTTACAAGTTTAAAATATAAAAGGTACAGAGGTATGAGATTTTACTATAAGTACTACAACAATAAGAATCTTATAATTAAATTTACAAAACTAATAATAAATATACATCCTTAAGGAAAATAGCTCAAAAAACCTTTTTGATCTCTATGGAAGTTATAAAGAAATTTGTTTGGATAATCACTAATACATTCATTCTTAACGAACGAATCTTAATGATTACCTTGTAAATTCCTTATTGATTCAAAGTTTGACAGTCTGCATTTTTCATTAAATGTCAGTGTCAGTTCTCTAGTGAAATCGTTTATCATCTTGTGTCCAAAGTTACTGTGAAGTAAATTTGTCGGATACCTACGAGGAAGATTATGAATTATTTTCAAATTCTTGTTTTGTATAATCTGAAGCTTTTTGGTATGAGTTTTCGCAGTTTTATGAAACCATACTTGACAGCTGTAACTCATAATTGGTCGAATGCACATTTTATATAACAATATTTTGTTTTTCATATTCAATTTAGATCTTCTGTTGAGTATGGGAAACAATGCCCGACCACACTTTATAGCTTTTTCACAAATTTGGTTGACATGTTGCTTAAATGTTAGTTTTTTATCCATTATAATGCCCAAATACTTGATTTCTGACTTTATAGGTATAACATTCCCACGGCACAACATAGATTGAGAAGGTATGCGTTTTGGCGACTTATTATATGGAAAAATAATGGCCTGTGTTTTATCATCATTGACCTTTATTTTCCATTTATTAAAATATTTTTGGCTTGAATTTAAGCTCTCTTGCATTTTCCTAACTAATGAATTAGATACCTTACCGCTGCAAATGAAAGCACTATCGTCTGCATAAAATGCTGCTTCCTGATTCCTGCGTAGAGTGATATCTGACGTATATAACGAATAAAGCGTAGGTGACAAAACGGAACCTTGCGGTAGACCTGCGAGTATATGTTTTTCATCTGATGAGATGCGCTCCACGAAAACTACAAATGAACGTTGGTCTAAAAAGCTTTGTATGATTTTTTGTAAATATAAAGGAAAACTAAAAGAGTTAAGTTTATACAATAGGCCATTATGCCATACTGTATCGAAAGCCTTTTCAATGTCAAGAAATATAATACCTGTACTTCTACGATTTCTTTTATTATTCTCAATAATATTAACCACTCGTTTAATTTGATGTACCGTAGAGTGCTCTCTTCGGAATCCAAACTGATGCTGATGTATAATGTTATTCTGTTCTGAGAACTCTACGATTCTTTTGTGGATTATTTTTTCAAAGACTTTATCCAACAAGCTCAAAATGCTTATTGGCCTATAGCTGGAAGGCAATTTAGGATCTTTTCCAGTTTTGAAAATAGGTATAACTCTGGCCTTTTTAAATATCATGGGGAAATGACCATTTCTCAAGCAGTAATTAAATAGTTTGCTCAAAGTTTCAAAAAAGTAATCGGGCATATTTTTTAAAATAATGCTGTTAATTCCGTCTAAACCTGGGGCTTTGTTATTTTTTAAACAAAAAACAAATGTCTTTACCTCTACTGCATCTGTGAATTCAAAATTGTCACTGTCAGCGAGATTTACATTGTTAAGTTCCTGCACATAATTTAGAACCACATTATCTAAAGGTGATGAATTGTTGTTGGTGATATTATTGTTGCATCTAAAAACTTCCGCAATGGCATTTGCTTTTGCTTCACCGGTACTTAAAAATTCCCCATTTATATTTAGATCGGGGATTGCAGAATTTCTGCCTTTTAAAGCTTTTGTTAGTTTCCAAAACTTTTTAGAGCCGGAAGGCAGTTTGGAAATGAATTTAGCCCACGCTTCATTTCTATCCCTTTTCAAATGAAAATCAATTAATTGATTCAACTGTTTTAAAATGCTGATTAGTTGAGTTCTGTAACTAGGATCTCTACATCTTTTAAGTTTACGGTTATACTTGTTCCTCTGAGTAATCAGCATTTTAGACGTATTTGAAATTTCCCTCTGCCAAGGATTTTTCTGGCCAATTGGAATCTTGGAAAAGGCTTCTTTAACTATACTAACTAATTTATTTAATGACGAATCTAGGTTTATATTGTTAAGCTCTATTTGTCCGATATTATGATTCTTAATTTCATTCTCGACCCAGTATTTAATTGTTGGCCAATCAGCCTGATTATACAACGGAACTGTAACAAAGTGATTTTGTGGTGTTCCAAAAATGTAACAAGATATTGGGGTGTGATCAGACTGTAAAATATTTGGATGTGACTGTAACTGCGAAAATGAAATGTTAGAGTTAGTAAGTAAAATATCAACCGTGGATGGTTGGACTGGAATTATATTTTGGCCGAATCTAGTATGTGTATCCGGATGATATACATAATAACTTGAACTTAAGTGATGTCTGTACAGTTCTTTGCCAGCTGAATTGTTTGAAATACAATTCCAACTCACATGTTGTGCATTCAAATCACCAAAAATAAAATAGTCACTAAACGAATTGGTAAGAAGTTCTAAGTCAGTTTTAAAATTAGAAGTGTAAACAGGATTATAAGCAGATATAAAACTTACGGGACGTCCACTTATTTTAACTTCCACAGAGATATTTTCTATGGTTATTGTTTTAATCTTTGGTAACAACTTATGATCTATGTAATTTTTAACCGCTATAAGCACACCCCCACCATGTGTTTGACGGTCTTCTCTGTATATTTTGTAGCCTCCAAATTTTAACCTATGATACGGCTTCAGGAACGTTTCGTTAAGAAGTAAAATATCAATATTTTTCTCATGGAGAACTTTTTCGAGCTGTGCAGCTGCTGACTCAGTTGTTATGCCTTGAGCATTCCAGTGCATAACGTATACATTTTGACTACCCATGATTTTATATAGCATGCTTGAGCATCATGCCAAGCACTCTTAATTTGTCAAATTTATTTCGACATTTTTCTAGTGCATCCACAGCACTAAAGAAGATTTCTAACAATCTCTCGTTAGATAAGTCATCATCGTTGTTGCTGTCGCGGGGTCTGTTTTTCGAAACCTCAGAGTACAAACTTTTCCTTTGGAAGGTGTGCTCTCGTGAATCAGTTGGTTGACTCTGACTTGACAGGTGTGGGAACTCAGTCTCATCATACACATGATTAATTCTCGACTTGTTGAAATTAGGTCTAGACTTAGAAGTTAATCGTAGGCGCATTTCTAAATAATCTTTACGGCAAGGGCATTTAGGATCGTCGGACCTGTGATTCGAGTTTCTTAAGTTCTTTTGGCTACAGAATAATGATACTTTTATAATATTATCTTCTAAAATCTGTTCTATCAATCAATCCATTAATTGTGAATATATTGATTAAATAAAGTAAATAAATAAATAAATACACAAGTTTTACAAAACCAATTATTTTCTGCACAGCTTTGCAACATTGCTTTTTGAATCATTTTTAGAAGTAACAGTAGACAGTCTGTAACATTAAGCACATCTGTGAAAATGGTTTTCAACCCCCGTCTTCATTTGCTATCGACAGGTCTTAACAAAAGTCAAACTTAAAAATAATGTTTTGTTTTTATATGAAGTTTGACTTTTGTTATGACATGTTAATGTCTAATGAGACGGGGGTTGCGGTATAAAATTTCATCGTAAATCTGGCAACATGGTTGTATATATTTAAGTGTTGTAAACTGCACAAAATAGTCTATGGTAAACTGTTCCAAAATTGTTTAATACAAACTTGTAGTCAGCTGTTCAAGTGTTTGTAACCGGCAATTTTTTCGATGAATTCATTGTTTTTTTTTTTTAACTTGGAAAGATAATTAGTTTTTTGAAGATATTCAATGTTTAGTTTACGCTACAGTTTAAGAAAATTTCCCTTCAAACGAATTAAATGTAGCAAACCTGAAGAAAACCCTCTAGAGGCAGAGGCTTCAACAAACCCTTCAAAACATTTGCAAAGCATGCTATCAACAGACGAAGTAAGAAAACCAAAAATAAATCCCAAAGAAACATCAATTGTATTGTTTCCTGGTCAAGGAACCCAATATGTTGGCATGGCCAGTAGACTTATGCGTTTTCCCGAAGCTAGAAGGATATTTGAAATGGCCAACGAAGTTCTGGGTTATGATTTGATGAAATTGTGTTTGGAAGGACCAAAGGACAAATTAAATCGTACGGAATATGCACAACCGGCTGTAATGGTATCTTCATTGGCCGCTTTAGAACAATTGAAAGAAGAACGTCCGAAAGCTATAAATAGTTGTGTAGCAACTGCAGGTTTTAGTTTAGGGGAGTTAACGGCCTTAGTATTTGCAGGTGTTATGCCATTTGATAAGGGTCTTAAACTGGTGCAAATTCGAGCTCATGCTATGCAAGTGGCTTGTGATAAAGCACCTAGTGCTATGGCCATGGTTCTATATGCTCCAGATACTGAAATTGGCGATGCCTGTGCTAAGGCACAACAATGGTGCGTTGATAAGGGTATAGAAAAACCTTATTGTGGTGTTGGCAATTATATGTATCCACATTGCAAAGTTATTGCCGGCAATGTTGAAGCAATTGAATTTTTAGAAAAGAACTCCAAAAGTTTAAAAATACGGCGTATAAAACGATTATCAGTAAATGGTGCTTTTCATACACCTCTAATGGAATCAGCAGTTGAACCTTTTGCGAAAGCTTTAAGTAAAATAGTCTTGGAAGAGCCATTAATAGGAGTTTATTCTAATATAGACGGTAAACCATACAAAAATATGTTGCATATAAAAAAGCAACTGCCAAAACAGGTCAGAATCTATTCTAATCTCCATATTCATAAACAATAATTTCGATTTAAAAAGGGGTTTTAATTAATATTTGTTGTATTGAAATTTGTTTGACAAATCAAAATTATCTGTTAAGAATACGATCATAATAATTTTTTACTTATTAAAATATATTTCAGATTGTTCGACCTGTGAAATGGGAACAAACTATGCATCAAATATATGAGCGTCGACAAGGTGTTGATTTCCCCCGAACTTTCGAATGCGGCCCGGGTAAAGGTTTAATATCAATACTTGAAAAGGTTAACGCTAAGGCTGCTAATACCGCATACCATATAGAAGCATAGTATTGTGTTTAACGATATTCTTTTAATAATAATAAAGTTTCGCATCTTTAATACCTAGTAGAATTTAAAAATCGTGTACAGTGATGTAAAAACAAAAATCTCTATAAAATACAATTACAATTTTTTTAAAGCACTTCACAGCTTGTGTCACATTTTCAAGGTATATAAAAAAGGTTTCTAATCACCTGGGTAAAGTTATTACAAGTTTTCAAAAAATGGCTGTCAGATGTATGTATGTATAGGAACTTGCGATTCTTATGTGCAAAGTTTGATTTATAGGAGTAAATTAAAAAACTTATTTTTTTTCTATTTTATTTCACCACCTGTCTTATCAAGTATTAGTTAAATTTACTTTTTAACAGAAAAAAAAAAAATATTTTAATTTGATTACATATGTACTTATAAAACGATTCTATTAATTTTCTCTCATAAAATACCTACATAATGTCTCTTATTATTGATTCCGTTCCGCGATTGCGGAAAACATTTTTTGTGCTGAAGCAAAATTTGCAATTATTGGTTGCGTTGCTGCCGTTTTTTTCTGTATTTCTCTACAATGACTATATTGCCATATTATTAATTCCGCAATGTAGAAACTTTTCTTCATTTTGTTTACGATTAAATTTTGTAACGAAAAACTGACGGAAAGAACAAAAATGTAAGAAAATTTGTTTTAGTTTATCAGTTTTATTTTTGAAAAATATTTTTATAGGAATAAGAGAAAAATACACAAAATAATTGCAACTAGAAGCATATATATTTAAATTCTGCCATATTTAAATGAACATTTTTTTTAAAACTTTAGTTAATTTAATTAATCATAAATATTTCATCAATATATTCAGATTTATACCGCACATATTCAGATTTATACCGCAAAACTCTCTCGTCACTATCCTCAAAAAAGGCTATTGTATCCATATTATTTCCGCTCTAGGTATTTTATTATATTTTACTTTTAAAAGTGTTTTTGTGTTCAAAAAATTTTCAAATGTCTTTTTTACCAACAGCTGACACAAAATCAACTCAGATTTACCGCAGGAATGAATAATTCCGATGTGCATATCGATTTCTTTCCGTTCCGTGCAGAATCAATAATTAGACCCATATTTATAAGAAGTTTAAAAATCAGTGAGGATATGGATATTGATCATAGTCATTCAAAAAATCAATTTCAGAATTTCTCAGTTTCTTGGTTTTGTGTTTCAGCTAACGTTGTACAATTATTACCTGCCTCATGTTAGTGTTACATTTTGAACCCACTCACGCCGAAGTAAAGTTAATAAAAATCTTTTTTTATTATGATTAAAAAAAAAGCAAAATATTTTGGTTTCCTCATTAGTTAAATAGTACAGACTACCATTAAACAGCGTTATTTCTTAACTTAATTGTTTATTAAAATTTGAAATAGTGTTATTTTTACAAAAAAATAAAAAATTATGAAAAAGATAAACTAAATCATAATTTGTTTTAACGTTAATGTCTTTATTTAACTTTTTTCATCACGTGCACGCATGCGGTGCACAAAAGCAGCACCTTTATTTTTGCGAAAATTCTCAAAAGGATCATTCATATTAACACCAACTCCCTGTGAAGAACAAAAAATAAAATTACGAGTAAATGTAAATTTAAATAGAAATAGATAAACATTTTATAAAGTTACTTTATACATATCTTTGCGATCCCTAACTTCGCCAGCAGATATGGGTTGCTCAATGCCTTGATTGTTAGTACCTAAGCCGGTACCAGTGCCAGCCCATCCCATTTTCATTAACATTTGATGACCTTTATTTGTTTCTTCAATAAATTCGTTCGGTTTAGCAAAGCTATTTGCACTGTAGGGTAAACATTATTTAAGAGATTTAAATTTGCTGTTTTTAATTGAAACTCACAAAAAACTTGGTGGTGTTAAGGATCTTTCACGCTCCCGTCTGGTATTGCGTTCATTTAAACGATTATTGTCATTATTGTCTCTTTCTCTGTCACGTTCGCGTTCTCTTTCCCTGTCACGTGGTGGTGATCGCCGTGGTGAACGACTTTTTTGTTTATTATACCGGTTACGTCCTCTATCATTACCTCCGCCGCTTCCACGATTTGCTGTTGATCGTTGGGGTAGAGGAGATCGAGATCGTGAACGTGATTTTGATTTATAAGGTGAACGAGAACGACTGCGACTTTTAGATCTAAAACGTAGAAGGAAGTTTTGCCTTAATGTAAACATTTTAAATTCAGCATTAAAAAACTAACCGATAACATCGTTTGTTAACCTTTTTAGGCACAGGTTTTGCCATAATAATCGGCGAAGGTGAACGTGACTTTTCACGCAAGCCATTTTTAATTTCTTCTTCTTTTTGTTTTCTAGCCGCATTTTTAACTTTGTAGTATTCATACAGGCCAAGCTTCTCCCATCCCTCACTAAAAAAATGTTAAAAATAATAAACAAAATATTCGCTTGCAAAACAATTTTTTTTGGTAATATAAGCTAAAAATGCTTTATTAGCAACAATTTTTGAAATTTATCAAAAAATGTATTGTTTATTTTTTGCTTGCTAAATAATAATAGTAAAAATAATACGCACTTATCTCTCGGTCTATCGTGTGTGGGAAGAGCGTAGAAAGCTGCCAAGGCATTCGTTAAACGTTCACTTTGTGGCGCTGGTGGTGGAAGACGTATGTCGACAGGATCTAGGGGTTTGTAACGATAATCTTCAAGTCTAATTAAAGGTACCATAAGACCAGCGGGCAAATCGTAATAAGCTGCAGATGGTATTTGTTCTACTTCTGGTTCCATCAGTAGACTAGGAGGTGGCGGTATACATTCTTCTTCGTCACATATAATTCCGGCAGAGGACAATTTCGATTGTTGGTCATATGCTAACAACTGTTGTTGTTGCTGTTGCTGTTGTTGCTGGTGAACTAATTGTAAAGCGGCATTGACACTTAATAAATCAACGTTCAAATTACTGACATTGCTCAATATATCATCAGTCGACATTAAATTTGGTGGCGGATTATTAAGATTTTGATTAACTGGAATGTTACTATTCATATGAGCGAATGAAGTTTGTTGCATTAATGCAGAAATTTGATTTGCAGGAGTAACATTGAGATTTCCGCTCATAAAACCTGGTGGAGGTTTGGACATGTCAGGTATAAAGAAATTGTTGTTTTGTTGTTGTTGTCCCTGTTGGTTAGCATAGTGATGGTCAGTATCATCCATTACTGGCATTGTAACTTTTTGTGCCATTAACGAAGGTATATTCTTAACAAGTTGTTGAGCAACTTGCTGTTGTTGGGACTGCTGTTGGCCAACTGATGTTGGTGGCATAACTGCGGTATTTGGCATGACAGCTGCCAACATTTGCTGTTCCAATTGTTGTTTCTGTTGTTCCAATTGTGTTATTTGTTGGGTGGCATGTTGTATAAATATTTTATGTTGCTTTTGATAGCTGCAATTTTTGGATAAATAATTAAAGAATAACAGTTAGGAAGACTTCTACCACAATTTTCAAAATTGTTTTGTCATAAAATTTGTTCAGACATCATACTTATCTAGTTGCGCTTTAACAGCCTGGGTAAAATTCGCTGTAACTTCATGGTGTAAATTTTGTAAATTTGTTTTATATTCATGCATAGAAGAATCTGGCGATTGCAATTTCGATATAACGCATGCATCAAAAAATTTTGCTTTTGATTCCCATAATGATAAAAGTTTTGTGAGTTTTGCTCTTTGCTCAGTGGTAGCAACTGGAATTGAAATAAACATATTAAACATGATAATTCTTCTAAAATAATTGTTTTAAACTTACTCAAATCTGCACTACAAAACATGGGGATAACCACGTTTTCCAGGCTGTTTTTCAATTCATTAGCATTTTTCCGAACACTGTAAAAAAGTTTGTGTTAACATTTTTCTATCCAAATATTTTTAATAAGTAGTTTTTCCACAACAAATCGTAAAGTCGATTTATGCAGAAGATTTTTTTTGCTAAAGGAAGCTTCACAAAGTTTAAATATTTTAGCAGCATTTATGTACATATCGCACACTAACATTTACAACTCAAAATTCACAAATGTTCAGGTGAGGCAAAAAACTTTTTTTAAAAACATGTTTTTAATAGTTTTAATATAAAAACTGACATAACGGTACTTTTCCAGTTAAAGAAGGCAGCGATATAAACTTTAAACTGGTTTATGAAAAAAGAAAACGTTTGATTAATTTTAAGTTGTGACTGTGATTTAGTGAGCGATATGTACATTAGGCTAGAACGTTCGTATATGGCAAAAATTAAGTTTTTGTATTACCCGTTCTAATAGTGATACAAATTTGTTTTTTTGTGTGAGAAGTTATTCTACAAATTTTTCTTGTAATAGAACCACATCTTGAGGTGCCGCAGAAGCCTTGATCATATTTTATTGTCTAAAGCTTATAGAGTTATATTTTTCGATTTTATTGGTGATTTTTCATATTTATTATTAGTAGGACAAACTATAAAATGTTTTTCATAATTTTAATAAGTAAGTTAAAAATAGTCCAACTAAACTGGCTTACTGGCAAAACCTACACCCATCCTCAGCTTTGATTGCAAACTTGTACTGAACGTGTCGACCATTAAATCAATATGGTGGATTGAAATTCAATTATTGGGCTCCGAAATAAGATACTACGAATGATCATAATTGCTCCCTGGTACATAAAAAAATCAAACATTCACAAAGATATAAACGTGCCATCAGTTAAAGTAGAAATAGCGAAACAGACATTAATGCACTTAAAGCTTGAAACGCATCTAAACCGCTGAACTATAACATACTAAACAAACACGGACCCAAGTGAGTCGAATCTTAAAAAACAAAACCCGCCATGTGCAACCTAACATACTAAACGAACGTGACATTTAACTAAGATGGAGGGATTATGCTTCTCTTGTCTGAAAATCAGAGGGATTACCCGTTTTTGTCTAGCACTGAATGGACTTATATTTATTTTTATTTTATACTATGATATGAGCAAATATTGAGATCATTTTTATTATTTTTTAATTTGAAGGTGTTCAAAAGGAAATTGTGATCTCATGGTGATGAGTACTGAAATATACATTCAATTTTGATAATTAATCATGTGTAATAGGATTAGAATGGTAACTTAGCGACAGTTTTTTATGCTTTATGAAGGGGTATTTATCTTACGAATAGTTTTTATTTTCTAAGTTTGGTAGTATTACAAATCTGATTGTTTAATGTTTTAAACTGCTAAAAGCACAAAACAAAACTTGAAAAAATCATTGTCAGACATTAATGAAAAACTGTAAAAGAAATTCAGAATTTTTATTACTGGTAGGCATTCGTTTTAATGACGAGCCATTTATTAAATTAAGAACGCATCACAACCATCGAAATAAAGGCCAACTCAAAGCTCTCAGCTCCGAAACATAGTTTGCAGGCTCAACTTTCGCAAAAAAAAAAACAATTTTTCATGGATCTATCGTTATGAATAAAAATTCACCAAATTCAGCTCAGAAGATAAAATAACTAAAAGACAACAGTGAAATATTGTGGTGACCGTGTCATAGTTTGGGACTGTATGCCAAATTCTGTAATTGTTAAGTTAACAATTAATGAATCACTGTTTTCCTACCTTTGATTGAAGATTGTCGTGACTGGCTGTTTATTTGGTACGGTAGGAGAGTGCTTTCGATGTTGAGAACATCATTATCAAGTACAAATAAAAAATTTGTTTGGTATCTACAGATTCTACATATTACGGAGTGCGCACTCCATAATATGTAATCCCCTGAACAGAGCATCAAATCGACCACTTGACAGTAAGTAGCAAGTGGCGAGAATAGCTTTCGGATGTACGCAATCGCAGATATGGCAACCGATCATTATCTAATAGTTGCAGAAATATGTATAAAACTAGCGTCAGTACAAAACAGCAACAACAGCATTACGAGACCTGTCAACGTCCATAATTTAAAAAAACCCAGTACTAGCCTCTCCATATTCCGAAGCATTAAGCTAGAACCTTCTTGCCTCACAATAGAATGAATTAAGTAGTTGGGAAAGAGTGAAGTCTTTTTTATGGACGCTGATATAGACATTCTTGGCGCATATTAAATGAGACTTGGCGCATAATCCTAAAAGTGCCCTTCAAAACGGAAGGGAATAACTTGGGGACTGCAAGGTCTTTTAAACGATCTTGATTACGCGGACGATATCTGCTCACAGCTTCTCAGATCTTACATCAAATTTGCGGAATATGCCAGTTTTGCTATCTTTAGAGCATAATTTCCAAAAATGTTGGGTACAACCAAGGACTCTGAAATTGATACTATAGATCCTCAAAATGTAAGGAGCAACCTTTCAATGTATAAAAAGCCTTCGACTTCAACGATTGGTTTAGATTTTAAAGATGTTGTCAAGACACATCAAACATTTTGCAATGTTTTATAGGCATATAAAAGAATTTGTTTTTGTTATTAAAACCAATTGAGTTCTTCTTTTGTTTTGTAATAAAAGAAGTTTCAAATAGAAACTCGCCATTATAGACAAATATTTCTGAGTTAAATTTGTCTTTTCAAAGAACACCCCCTGGTACTGACACATCTCAACGATGCCTTCGGTGTTTGTTCAAGAGAGATTACATTGTATATTATTAACATTAAAGTTTCTATGAATTATCCCGTGGTTCGTCTATCGTTTAATCATATGTGAATTGTCGAAAAAGGAAAAACTAGGTTTGATAAGCCTAATTTTGGTCAAATTCAAAGTTCGTAAAGGAAGAGGATGTCTTTTTATAATGGAATTAAGTCACTTCGAGTTTAGATGGAACAAGGCTTCAGATATTTTGAAGCCTTCCAAAATACAAGGTATGGAACCTTTAACGATAGAAAAAAAGCTTACAACTAGTATATGAGTATATGTAATTAACTGTTCTCATTTTATCATTTCATATACCAAAATTTAATTTTTAATTAAGAATTAAGAAAAAATAAATAAGAAATAAAAAAATTACACTTACCAATGGTGAAGAATATCATTAATTAAATATATAAGATGTAATTTCTGCTGAAATGTTGTACCATCGGTCAAAGCCCTAAAAATAAATTAACAAACGATATTTTTGTTTTCTTTTTTTCTGTGCAATTCGAAAACACATAAGAGTTGTAGATGATAATTGAATATTGGTGAAAGTCTTGTTTCATTTGATATGTTCGTCTCATTGCAATAATTCAATAGTTCAAAAAGGTAATCATAATTAATTTGCAGTCGTTTTGGGTATCTGCTTTTTAAGTCATGTGTGTGAGTTTAAATTAAAAACTGTATGTAAGTTTGTACAATCTACAACTCGTTAAAAAAAGAAATGTAGCCAAACAGAAAGTCGTTGACGGGATTCCAGGACCAAAAATTTGTGAATATGTCAATCAATCAATACTCATCATGTTGTAAAAAGAGTTAAATACAATTAATAAAATTTGTGTAAAAGATTGTAGTAAGATATAAATACAAATAAAAGTTTATCAAAAAAGAAATTGGAACTTAAACTTATAAACAGACGCATACTTTTTTAAAAGATATTGTAAAACGACATTGTTTTTAGCGCTGTCGGATGAGTGCTGTAATATCCAGTTTTTGCCTAAAATTGCAACATTAAATTCATTATTTGATTTGCTTAGCAGTGGAGATTATTGTAATTTGTTTTAGAATTATTAAGTAAAAAATAATATAAATTTTATGAAAATCAAAATGATTTTCTGAAATTTATTAAGTTGTATAACTACTTATAATAAGTTTGGTTGAAAAAATTATATTTTATATTTACCTTGTGAAATACTATCCTTGGTGCATGAATCAATAATCGGCTGGAGAATACTATCGAATTCTTTTAATGAAATATTGAGTTCTTCAGCTTTCTTTTCAAGTTGTGAATTCTGTGCAGCCTCTATAGCTTCTTCGATTTGCGTTTTTTGTTGTGCCATCAGTGCCTAAATGTCCCATTGTATTTTATATTTGTTTTGTTTTTTTTTTTTTGGAAATATTTGCACAATGATTGTGTTTGTCAGAAAACATATGTAGTAATTGTTTTATAATTGATTATTTATTTTTGCATTGTTTTTTTGTAATTATATGATATCGTATGTTTTTGTAGCAGAGATTATTTGAATTTGGTATTATTCGAGTTTTGGTTTTTTTTATAAAAAATATACAAGTAAAGTAAAATTTTAAATGTAGATATTAAAAAATAGGTTTTTACAAATAATAAATAAGATAAATACTTAAAAAAGTTTTTTCAATGTAGTAATTTTGTTTGTTTTCTAAAATAAAGAAAAGAACTTCCCTACGACAAGAATTCAAAGCAGATTAACATTTATTTAAATAATATTTTGCGAATTGTTAAATAAGTTCTAAAGAGAAAATTTGATATTCATTCTCTATATCACACTTTTTTACGTGAAATATTTTTTCAAACCCATATTCTGTAATTTTTTGTAGCTGAAACTAAATCTCGATAGCTAAATGTGTTTTAATAAAAAATGAGTGGTCACCGAAGGATATTGCCTTGTTTTTGTTTTCATAAGATTTTTTTTAAAATTAAGAGTTTGGGTGGAATTGAAATTTCTTAAATTTTAAATATTTTTTTACGAGTCTTTAGATTTTGGCACTAGTCAATCAAAAATAAATAGACGAGCCCTTATCAACTGTCCTACTTATTAGGTTTCAGGATTTATATTCAGGATAAATTCTTAAAATTTCACAATATAAACCGTAGGTGTAAACATAAGTACATATCTTTTGCTGATGCTTTCTAATTTTATATGATTTGTTTGCGATTGACTTGCTTCTTCATAAATTACACAATACAAAAGTGAAAAATCTAAGTATAGATTTAACAAGCAGATAAATTTAAACAGAAAGTAAAATAAATGTCTTAGGAATGCCAATATAAGAACAGCCGAGAGTTGTGATATCAAGCCGAAATTCAGAAAACAACACAAGTGAAATATTTTTAAGATCTCACATATTACTAAAATTAAGGAGACGATAGCTTAAATATAATAAAATTCCTTTCTCAGAAAACCACTAATAGAATTTAAATTATTAGTAGTTCCTAACATAGTAAGTTTCATATGATAGCTATCAGAACTTTAAATATTTTTAATAAAATTTACCGTATGTTGTGCTGTCAAGTTCGATTCAGATTGGTGTATTTGTTCTCTTAAAGTGTTTTGCTGAATATTGAGTGCTTCTATTTGTGCCGTATAATTAATGGCCACAGACTGGCAATTGCCATTTGATGAAGACTGCGAAGATATGGCGCTGGTAGTGGTGTTTAACGATGAGGCATTTGTATTCCACAATTGGAGATTTGGTGGCGGTTGACTAATGGTAAAAGAATTATTTGTGTCGTTTTGACTTAATGGTTGCATTTGACCACTATTATGATGCAACATGTTTGGTGGAGGTCCTTGTGTAAAATGAGGAGTTTGAGTTGAATTAACACCTGAGGACTGTTGCTTTAAATCTAAGGAAATAATTTAAACAAATTTATTTATTAAATTAAATACATATAAAAATATATTTGCTTTAAATAATTTAATCTTACAGGCCTGCTCAGCTGCTACTCTATATTGATAATATGCCGCATGTTCACCACCATAGAGAAAATCGAATTTTGGATTATTTTGCTGTTTTTGTTTTGTAATCATTTCAAACTCTGGTCCATTTCTTGCAACAAACTCTGCCAGTTTATCAATTATATTACATAGACTAACATCTACAACAAAAAGGAATATATTGAAAAGTGTCTACCTGTTTATATACATATAAACGTCTTTTAGCCGGGGCATTTGAATTTGTTAAACATTTTATTCAGACTTTACCTCTTGGAGGTGATGGTCCATCCATTTTTGTTATATGTGTCTATTAAGACCTTAATTTATTAAAAATTGCTTTTTCTAAAAACCAAACAGACGACGTGCTAAAAATTTTACTTTAAGCTGTCAAAGGAAAAAAATTCCAGGACGCCATTTGTTAAAACACAGTTGGAAAAAATTTACTATTAGTAAATGTGTACTTTTATAATATTAGTACCAAGGCGAATTTTTGCTTGCGTTTGTTTTTCCTTCATCCAGTGACAAAATGCACATAGAGCAAAAAGATTTATTTTTTAAATGATTTGTACAAAAAAATTTACGAATTATGCGTTGTAGTTTTTTTCCCGCTCACTACAATTCTTTTCCTTGCTCACTACAATTTGCAAGTATTAAGACGAGAATTTTTAAAATATTTTGTCTGTCCTATTGTAAGAGATCCAGAAACATTTATGAAAAATGTTGAATTAAATTATTTTTTTACACAATAATAATTTAAAGGCTTATTAATCTTATGTGTAAAGATCCCTGAAAGATGTCAAAACGACCTGCAATGTTTCTAGAGCTGCTGGCTGCATGACTAGCAAACAACAAACAATAAATTTATTAACTATTTTTAACTAAAGAACAAACTTAATGTGTTTTGTTTATTTTTACTAAAAGAAAAAACCAGAAAAAAAGAACTGAAAAAATAAAAAGCTATTAAAATAAAAGCATAAAAAAGAATTTAGACCCACCACAACTTATGTGTTATTGTGTTGTGTGTATTAAAAATTTAAAATAAAAAATCAACATACATACAAACATACATATGTAACACCTTTTTTAAATAATTTTTTTTTTTTCATTTGAATTTTTATTTTGTTTTCAATATTGTTTCTAAATAAACAAATTTTGAAAGAACCAGCCGGAAAAAACGTAAACAAAGAAAATTTAGCTGGGCTATCGACACCACCTGATATAAATTCGCCTTGAATGCAGATTTATCAACCTTGGGTATTAATTAGCCTTGTTGAAAATGTTGTATAATTCACAATAATAAATCTTCACTTTTGTTTCAATCACAAAGTTCTCTTTGGTTTAAATTTACCTTTTTTGTTGACGTTCGCATTGAAAATGCTTATTTTAAAAAAATAAAAGTTTATCAAGTATGTTAATGGTAGAAAAAAGTTAAACTTCGCCAGTCATACACTTAATATACTTAAGAAACCCTCAATTATAATGAGCAACAACAGTGCAGAATTAACAACATGCTCCAAGAATGGCCTCGTAGAAGTTGGTGCCGGAATACAGATGCAACGTAAAAACTATAAAACAGATAACACGGAACCACCGGAAATGAGGATATTATGTTTCGAGTTAACTTACTATAATAAAACTACACAATTTTTGCTAAGTTGTGCTGGTGTATTTGTTTTGTATTTAATATATGGCTATTTGCAAGAATTAATATTCACTGAGGAGGGGTTTAGGTCATACGGCTGGTTTTTAACACTTATACAATTTGGTTATTATATATGCTTTGGTTTGTTGGAGCGTAATTTGGAGGCTAAACGCAGTGGTGTATCAGTCTTGAAAAGAAATATACCAATAAATATTTATGTTGTACTGGCAGCTTTAACTTTAGGCACCATGGGTCTTTCAAATTCTAGTTTAGGATTTCTGAATTATCCTACTCAAGTGATTTTTAAATGCTGTAAATTGATTCCCGTAATGGTGGGTAGCATTCTTATACAAGGAAAGCGCTATGGACCTCTCGACTTTGCTGCTGCTCTTACCATGTGCGCGGGTTTGGCTTGGTTTACTTTGGCCGATTCACAAATATCACCAAATTTTAATGCTGTTGGAGTGGCGATGATATCTGGTGCTTTGTTATGTGATGCTGCTATTGGAAATGTTCAGGAAAAGGCTATGAGTGATTATAAAGCTCCTAGCAGTGAAGTGGTCTTGTTTTCTTATGGTCTTGGATTTGTTTATCTGTTTGTCATAATGGTGGTGACGGGAAATTTCTTTAATGGATTTGCTTTCTGTTTAGAGGTAAATAAATTTTTATTATTTATATTTTATTTGCTTTAAAAAGGCTTTTATATTTATAAATTGTTTTTCGCCTATTATTTCAGCATTCTCGTGAATCATTTGGGTATGGATTTTTCTTTAGCCTTTCGGGTTATCTTGGAATACACTTTGTTTTGGCTCTGGTAAAAAGTAGCGGAGCTCCAGTAGCAGCAACAGTCACTACAGCGCGTAAAGCCGTTACCATAGCAATCTCATTTGTATTCTTTAGTAAACCGTTTACTATTCAGTAAGTTCGTTTTTATTTTTTTAACCAAAATATATTATAACGTGATTTTAACGTTCTATATTACAGATATATATGGTCTGGGCTTGTGGTAGTTTTGGGTATATATCTTAACGTTTTTAGTAAAAAACATAAATTGACATTTCAAGATTTACAGCATAAATTTAATCAATCTATTCATAGATTAGAAAAAAAATCATCTTCACGTAAATTTTTAGTAGAAGTTTAATTTGTAAAAATACTTGCTAACTAAAAAATGTAGTTATTCATAATTTTAGTTTAAGTTAGTAAGTTAACTTTTTTATTTTATTTATTTTTTTTTAAGAAACAATATGGTAATTTAAGTGTAAAAAATATAATCATAAACTTACACAGTTTGTAAAAAACCGTCAGTTTAATAAAATTTGTAACTTGTGTGCTTTATCAAAATTTTTAGTTTATTTCAAATTCCAATACACGTTTTATCATATCTCGTCTTTCTTTGGCTGATTCAATTTGTCCCACTATTCGATCCAAAAATTGCTGTTGATGTTTTATTATGAATTTATTACATTGCATAATTGTGGCTCCGGTGTAAATAGTACGAAATTTTGCTTGTGTATCGCCGATCTAAAAAATACACATATTTTTTAGAATTGAGTTTGCTCAAAAAAAAAAGAAAAAAAAATAATTATAAATAATCATGTGGAAAATATTGCCATTTTAAAGAAATTAAAGCTTAATAAAAAACGGTTGGTGCCGTTGCTTTTTTATTAAGCTCACATGCTAATAATTTTATACAAACAATATTTATTAACTTTTAACAAACAAATTAAACAGTAATATTTTTACTGACATTTGTAGCACATTAAACTACAACGTTAATAGCGTGCTATTAACCCAAATTATAAATTCATTGAAATTGGTTACTACGGGGTAAGATAGCTGTTACAATTCTGTCTGCATGTTAGAGATTGTTATTTTGCTGAAACATCCAACCAGGTAGGTCTGCTTCAGCTGTAAAGTTCAGTAATACGTTGGATTTTGACATTACACACATTAAACCATTGCTATGTAGTCCAACTAAAATAGGTTCAGCCGTAGTTAAGCTGCTCTGAAGTCTTTGATTTTTTCTTCCATGGCTTTACTTTTTATATGGAAAGGACCCTAATTTAAGACAATATTTTCCGTGACTTTTCTGTTATTTCAAATAGCTTTTATTTTTTTTTTTACAAATTTCGTATAACTAGACTTATGTTCGTATAACTAGATGTATGTTCTAGCTTCTGGTGAAAATATTTACTTTTCATACTGAATTGATAAAGGAGCAGAAAATTGTGCAGATACATATGTACATACATATTTATACATACAGTATGCTGTACATACATATGTATGTTTTTCAGTAAGTTAATTTTAAAAATCATTTAAAATTAATAACTTTATTAATTCGACGCAAAGAAAGCCCAGTAATTACCGTTAATATTTATGAAATTTAAACCACTATTGTTTGCTAATGTTTTCAACACTATTGTTTTTTAAAACTTACAATTAGTTTCCCATACTTACCACTGTAATTAGAGGCAAAATACTGGTAAGAAATTTATAAGAATAATGAGAGGAGCGAATTATGGCAATTTTTGTTCTTTCATTGCAATATTTAACACGAAATCCATGATCCATTAACCCAGCGCCATAGACCCCATAAAATTTCTGGACATTGGATAGTAAACATTTCGCCAACACATGGTCTTTTATGTGAAACACGTTGGTTTTCGTATTATGTAGAACAATTTGTACAACAACGTAACTAAAAATTATATGATTATTATATTATAATATAAATAAAAATTTAAATTCAACAAATTACCGATTTTTTATGCGAACCATTATAAAAATAATAAATAAAAAAAGATAAACAATACGGAAGAAGTGTGAATAACGTTGTCTTACTTTCTGCCTTTGGGAAACAAACAAATAAACAAAACAAAACACAGCTGTTGCGTGATATTTTGCTTTGTTTATTTTTGTTTGAAGTACACTTTTAATTGTATAAAATCTCTTTTAATTTTTCCACAGTTTATTTGTAAAAATAATAGATATGCAGACTTCAATATTAGACAAAAAGTTACAAGGTTTCCAACTTATAGCACAAGAAAAATTACAAGCAATTTTGTATTCGATTCCAGGAAAAAAAGATTTAATTATAGATACACCAATGATTAAACCTTTGGAACACATATGTGCCGCTTCTTGGTTAAAGTAAGCATATTATCAAAGAAAAGTAATTAAATCACGTCTTTATTTATGTATATATTCTCTGTAGACTTAAAGGAATACAACGTATATTTAAATTAGACGCTCAACACGCCATCACACGTTCCTCTGCAGACCAAGTTCAATTATACATGATACGCAGTAATTTGTGCTCATTTAGTCGTGTATTAAATCAAATTAAAGTGATCTGTAAATCCCAGTCGGCAACATTGTCTGAGGACACACAATTAAAATTTTTTCATATAATTTGCGTGCCTGCTTGTTTTATATATTTTTCCCAGCTACTGGAAAAGGAAGGACTTTTCGGAATTGTAGGATTGCATCGGTATAATTGGGATTTTATACATTTGGACGAGGGTGTATTGTGTATGGAAATGCCAAATGTAAGTTGAACAGTAAGAATCATAAACTCTGCTTTGTTGTTGTGAACATTAATTACTTTCAGATTAATATTAAATTAGGGAAAGACAAAAAGTTTTTTTAAAAAGCCTCTAAATTTTTTTGAATACCTTAAAACAAGGTATATTTATTTTACTAGGTAGTGGCGTCCCTATAAAAATACAACAATACAAGAACAACATGGCATTTTGTATTTGCTTTGTAGTTCGAAATGTCAAAAAACATAGAAGAAAATTGAGAAGGCGTGTATGTGTGTTGTTATTGCCTTCTCACTTCTACAATATAAAATTTTTGAACACATACAACTTTTGACATGTCAAACTACTAAATCAGCTGGGCGGACGACACTACCTAGTAAGATAAATATACCTTGCCATAAAATTTAAATTGAATTAGTTATTTTTCAGGCTTAAGGTTATCACTATATTTTCTCTGTACATATATTCAAAATGTTTGCAACGGAATTCATTGTACCTAAAATTACTTTTTGTAATAAATATTTAATATTATATTTATTTTAAATATTTAATTTAAATAGGTACAATTATATAAAGCATTTGCGATTTCGGTTGGTTATCCTAAAAACCGGACATTCATCAATCAATTACAAAAAGCGGAAATTTATCTAAATTCTCGAAAACAAAAAAAGCAAACGAATTTTATTCCTAGGTCCCATTCCACACTTGCAATTTTTGTTTCTGCAACACATGTATTTGTTGTTGGGAGAGGAAATAAAAATGGCTGCGGTAAAATGTTTCATGTACTTGAAACTCTGCTGCGACTCTATTGTTGTTGTTGTTTGCTCTTTTCGTCATGAGAATGACTGTATAAAAGTATACGGTTGTGATCATTCATATTTTCTCTTAATTTTGATAAAAACAAAATGTTCTCTTTAGGTTTATATTAAGAGAAATTGAAATGTAAGAGCACATATTAGTGAACCTATTCAAGTGGTGGGCAGTGTATAGATTTTAATTTTAACTATATATTTTATAAATGATTTAATCATTTTTCAGGATAAGTTATTTATTATAAAGAGACAAATAAAATTAGACACTAGCAGAATGTAAATCATTTTCTGGATCGCTACATCCTTTTCAGCATTCTATGTATCTATCTACAAAGAAATTTCAATTGTAATAATTTTTATTTGGCTAATGGCCAACCTTTGGTTAGCTATTTTCGTATTACATTGAAGAATTTAAGCCTGAATTATCTCAATATACATATACATATTTACATAAAATACAAATATAAAATAGATTTAATTAAACTTCACCAAAATCCAATAATTCACTAAAAAAGGTTAATAAAAAATCAATAATTAAAAAAACTTGCATTTACTATACAAAAGACAATTAAAATTTTACCAAAAAATCGATAAGAAATACAAAATACCTAAATTCACAAAAAAACTATCAATAATGGATTTTAATCTCACCAACAAATCAATATTCAAGAAAATCATAAACTCACCATAAATAAATAGAGTTTGTACAACAAAAATATAATCTTAAAATTGCAAAATGTTCAAAAACTTATCATAATTTTAACAAGAAAAAAAACCCAAAAATCGAAATTAGTTATGTTATAAATAAAAAATTAATACGTTATATAGAAAATAGAAATTAATATGTTATAAATAAAATAAAAAAACAAGTTAGAATGCTATATTCGGCCATGACGAATCTTATATACCCCAAAATAATGTTAAAACTAAAAAAATATATTTCCAATAAATTTCAAATTGAAAAAAAAACTAAATTCAAAAAGCATAGTAAATTCTCTTATTTGTAAATAGGAAAAATTTTTATTAAAATAAAAAAAAAAAAAAAAAATTCTCTAAATAATCAATAGATCAAAATATTTGATCAATGCCGCTTTAGCAAAAACATGGGAAAAATTTACTTTAATTAATTATTAAAAACGTGAAGTTAATTTTGGAAATATTTTATTCTCGTTTTATGGTAAAATCTCGTATTTTTTGTGAAACGTTATGTGCTCTGGAAAAAGTTCGATTTTGTTTAACTATTAATTTTTGGGTGATATATTGACATTATTGTAAGATTTTGAATTTTGTCACGATCTTGGTTTTTGGATAACTCGTAAGTTTTAATAATATAAAATATAAAAAAAATTATAATTTTTCCTACAGGTTTGTAAATTTTTAAATAAAGAGAACAAAACAATTGAACTGTGAGTTAAAGATATAAGTAATTAAAACGGTTGATGTTACGTGACAAAAACAGAAGTCACTGCATTGCGCTACTCTTTTGTAAAACTTGGTTAGACATGTACATACATATATTGTTATAGTAATAGTTTCTTATACAACTTTTTAAAATAATTAAACTTTTTTGATTTGGCTTTAAAACAAATAGTTTGAAAAGTAACGTAAATTAGTATCGTAGTATAACGTGATAAATTTTCTTTCCATTAATTACTGTCTCAAACCCGAAAAAGTATTTCACAATAGAAACTTTTTTGTTTTTATCTGCCAGACTTTCCATTTTATAACACTTCCAATTCCATCGACTAATTCTTTGCCAAATAGATGCACTCTATACTTTTTTTCCTGTGTTTACAACGCACTTCTTCTTTGTTTAAGATGAACAGATGTACAAAATATAAACACAACTTTGCAGTCCATTTCATAACCAAAGCATTTAAGATAAGTTAAAACACACAGTTTTTTTTTGTCTTTTATAATACAAGTGGACTTTTTTTGTCTAAATGCTTATATTGTGCTTAAATCTACAATTAATAATACAATAATCGGTTACAAGAAAAACGAATAATAATAAAAACTAGACATATCCCCGTAAAATTTATAAATAAAATAAAAAACAAGTTAGAGTGCTATATTCGGGCAAGACGAATCTTATATACCCTTCACCATAGTAATGTTAAATATTCCCTTACTCTGTCATGTTTAACAATTTTACAATAATATACATTCGGTTTTTACTTTTATGATTTTCAACTTCATTATTACAAATGTAATATAAAGATGTAGACAATTATTTTTTCGGCGAAATTTTATCGAAAATTTTACCGCATTTTCGATAAAATTTTATCGAATTTTTTTTATAAAATTTTATCGAATTTTTTTTATAAAATTTTAACGAAAATTTTTTGGTAAAATTTTAACGAAAATTTTTTGGTAAAATTTTATCGAAAATTTTTTCGTAAAAATTTTTGGCAAAATTTTATCAAAAATTTTCGGCAAAATTTTATAGAAAAATTTTATCGAAAATTTTTTGGTAAAATTTTATCGAAAATTTTTTGGTAAAATTTTATCGAAAATTTTTTGGTAAAATTTTATCGAAAATTTTTTGGTAAAATTTTATCGAAAATTTTTTGGTAAAATTTTATCGAAAATTTTTTGGTAAAATTTTATCGAAAATTTTTTGGTAAAATTTTATCGAAAATATTTTGGTAAAATTTTTTGGCACAATTTTATCGAAAATTTTTTGGTAAAATTTTATCGAAAATTTTTTGGTAAAATTTTATCGAAAATTTTTTGGTAAAATTTTATCGAAAATTTTTTGGTAAAATTTTATTAAAAATTTTTTTGGTAAAATTTTATCGAAAATTTTTTGGTAAAAAAAATATTCTGGTCCTGGTTCCCAGTGGGTATCCTGTAGGGTTATCGGCTACCTCTATATGTATTGCGTTCTATAAAGGCCTTTAAAAATAAAAGCAGAAAAACTCTACCAACCTAAAACCAAAAGAAATCAACCTTCGCAGGGGACTATTGATTCACATTAGCGAAATTTTCGAAACTATGGCTGTCAGATAAGTGGGCTTAACTTTTTTGTATCTCTCCTGGTGCCTTGGAAAAGTTGATTTCAACCCGAACACAGACAGTCAGACGAACATCCCTTAATCAACTTCTCTATGTAAAAAGATCCAGAATATACATATACTTTATGGGGTTGGAAATGGATATTGTAGAAATTACACACTGAATGACAAATTTAGATATACCCTTTCCACCTGTGGTGAAGGGTATACAAATTATGTATATGTACTTAGGTATATTTGATTATATTAGCTATTAACGACCTGTCACCCGAGTCACAATCCACCTCACTAACATAGTTACTATAGACACAAACCAACTGTTAAAGTTGTAAATTTAGAAAATGTAAACTGAAAAAAACTAATAAAATTATAGTTTATACTTATAACTGTAATAAATAAAAATTTGCATTTTATATACATAGAAATAGTTTACATTTAAAATTTCGTTTTAAAATTTAATTAACAATTTTCTTTTATATTTTTTTTTTTTGTAAAAATAATTTCTTTAAGGTTTTCTCTACCGCCTTCATGAGAAACGACTGTTCTTTATTGCCTTCGATAGCACATTCGCTACGAGTTTTGGAAATTTTGTGTGGTCGGCCTGAGTTAACTATTACTTTCGGTGAAAAATCAGAGAATATTGTAAAAATGTTAAATAAATTAGGACCTTTACCTAAAAGGGATGGTGAAGATGTATACAATGATTTCTCAGCTCTATTGATAATAGATCGAGACAGAGATTATGCTGCACCGTTATTGACACCAGCTATTTATTCGGCCCTTTTGTTAGAAGTTTTTCCTAATAACGCTGGCATATTGGAATTAGAGATGAAAGAAAATAAGATACAACAACAAAAGTTATCAATGTTTGCTTTACCTTTAAAAAAGGATAACGATCAGCAATCAAATAAAAGTATTACGAACACAAAAACGCCTACAATACGAGTGCGTTTAAATTCGTTGCATGATGAAATTTTTGCCGAGAATCGTTACAAACATTTTTCAGCCGCAAGTAGTCAAATTCGTCAGCAAGCCAAGTCGATTAGCATGGAACTGCAAAAACTAAACAGCATGAAATTGGATGAAATGCACGATTATGTCAATCGTAAATTACCCAAAGTTACCGACATTAAAAATAAATTACTGAGACATTTAAATGCCAGCGAAAAAGTTATTGAAATGTTGGGCTCGAATTTTAGACGTGTGCAGACCTTGGAAGAGGATATATTAAATAATGTGTCAAGGAAAAAAATATTACAAGACATCGACGAGCTGTTGGCGACAGATGGCCAAAAATATAATGCCTTGAGATTGTTAGCACTTTTACATGTTTGCGCTGGCATTACATCTGAGGAACTGTCACAATTTATACGCAACTATTGCAACTATTTTGGTTTAAAATATTTAACAATATTTGAACATCTAGCACAAGTTTCCTTGTTACCACCTGTGGTGGATGATATATCCACACCAATTAATAAGACTGCCTCAAAACTATTATCAAATATTCCTTTAAATATACCAAAATTTCAACAGACCCAATTTCAAGCCAATGCAAATCGCTTAAAGCTAATGGTTTCAACAGATGGAACCGAAGATTCGGAAAGTCCAACATCTTGCAACACTCAAAAGACACCATCGTCCTTGCCTGCATCATCCTGTCCAAGTTATGTTTTCAATCGTCTTTATATACCTTTGATCGCACAATTATCAATGTTTCTTTTAAAGTCAAGCAGTAGTGATGACTTTATTTCCAAAATAGCCATGATCGATGGCATTCACATCAATGGTCAATCCCTGAGGACACATAACCAACATGCAAAACAGCCTGATTACAAAGAATTGTTGCTGCCCTTAAAGAAACGCCAATTGTTGGTATATGTTGTAGGTGGTATAACATATGCTGAGATTGCAGCCTGCAATTTAGTTTCAAAAATAACTGATTCAGAAATATTTGTGGCTTCAGACTGTGTTTTATCGGGAGCAGATTTAGTAGCAGCAGCTTTTTAACAAATACTACTCAAATACAATAATTTTATTAAGAAAATAATAAAAACAAATTTTACTTAAAATATTAAAACAAAATTTTGTAATTTTCTCAATTATATTAAAAATTAGGCTGTTGTTAACAGTTAACAGTTAAACTCGAGCGCTCAGGTGATTATTTTTGCTTTGTTTACCCTTCTTTGGATGTCAAAATTTGTTTAAATTTTGTTGTTGATTACATTTATTGAATTTGGCGCGGCATTTCTTACAAAAAATTAAAAGTGTGTAGAAAAAGGAAAGTATTTGTTATACTATTTCACTTAACTATTGTATTTTTATTAATAACTATTTTATTTTCTTATAGTGACAACTCTAGGCAGCTTCCTATATAACCAACCTCATGAATGAAACCTTCCACTTACATACATGTGCATATTATAGGAGCTGGTGCCGGTGTTCTTTTTATTACATATAAGATAAGCAAATACATAGTTTTACACAACGTTCATAAATAAAACACAATTTATTTATTTAATATGAAAAACTTTTATTTATATTAATATAAGAAACTTATCATAATTTGTTTACTAATATTAATTTTATAGTTATAAATACAATATTATTTTTGAATACTAATAAAACTTTGGTTTTGGTGTGAAAATTATATAATTCAAACCAACTACGTTGACTTTTCTGAATATAGTAACCATTTATTGATCAAATAGTAACAAAAATTTGTTTGTTCATCGCCACCTTATATTGTTATAGAGAACATAAGATGGTTCTTACGACCAAACCATGTTTTTTCTCTGCGTGTACATACATGTATGTATGTATATAAGCATTTCTCAAAAACACTTCATCCGATCTAACTAGATAAAAAATCCTAGTCAATAAACATCCCCGTGGTATCGGAGATGTTTATGGACGTGATCGTCCTCTTATAATAATCGAAAAACATCGAATACTCAATTTCGATCGCTGGAAAAATAAGGTCCTTATTATTCGTTAGCTTGCGTCACATATACATAAAGCACAAATGTGTTTGTTTGTCGGAAAGCTATAGCGCCAACACTAGTGAACCGATTCTAAAATTTGGTACATATTTTTTTGATATTTCAAGTTGGCGTGGCGCTTTTCCTAATAATTTATCATCGTGTTATATAAGATCTGTAAATTCTTTATATTTCGTGCAGGCAACTCTATTAGTAGTTTAGCAAAGAACTGGCTGGATTAAAATAGTGGACGAGGTACCTCAAATCTTGTACCTGAGGAACTGTAATAGCTAGAGCTTTGAAATTTTGCATAAGTAACCCCTCTTTTAATATGCATAGTTTAACATAAACCAGACTGGATTGGAACAGTGTAACTAGAATCTTGAAATTGTGTAAAGGGAATCCCAAATTAATGATTATTGACGCATAAAAATGACTGGATTGGAAGACTAGGTGTGGTTAATCCCATACAAATATTTATCATTATGTAACGTAAGAACTATGTATAATGTTTTTGAACATTATACATACTCGAACAAAAAAATGGCTGGGTTGGTTGGAACAGTGGGCGTCCTATCTCGCATACAAAGTAAAAGATTATTGTCTTGAACCTAGGGAACTATAATAGGTAGAGTGCTGAAATGTTATACTCTGAGAATAACATGTTAAAGCTTAGTGATTAGGAGGGAGGGCCGGATACTCTCCATACAAAGTAATTACCTTATATCTAAATAAGCTTTTGTCAAGTTTCTAAATTTGACATATCCTTGTACATTTCTATTGTACAAGTCGATCCTTAAACCAATTTGGTGTTTGGTATATCAAAAACTCTAATTAAATCAGTAATAGCGAAACATGCGGTAACGTGTTTGAAGAAGCTTGAAACTCATCCGAATTCTTTGGCGCGTAAAATTCTTAATGTTCCTACCCAGCAAAAAAAAAATTGGATTTTTGGAAGCAGTAAAATCTTTTCCTGTCATAGAAAATCTCTTAATAGTAAGCACATACATATATTTTGCCTAAATAATTGAAATTTTGTATGACATAAAATGTTAAGTTTTCAAAAAAAAAAAAAAAAACAACGAATTTATTGTTCGCAGAGATGAACAGATTTCGAATTCACTAGAAGTTACGACGAGTTACGAACTTAATACCGTATGATTTTATAATATCTATACTGCGCTGCATTGAGCGCTTAAAAGGAAATGCTACTAAGTAGGACATCGCGAACAAATATCATGTCATACGTAAGCAGGTTCGTAAGCGATAACAACTCGTCTTTCCTTTACAAGCCTGCATACGACGAAGCACTATTTTTTGCTGGGTAGTTACATTCGACTAAAAAGAAGAGATACTTTTTTTTCGTGGCCGTACATTAGAGGGATGACCCGCAAATTATAGCAGCAACCGTGGAACATACAATTTTTTGTCTAACACTGGCTGGACGTAACAAGTATATTTATTGTTAGTTCAAATATATTGAAGATATAATAAATAAAATATGAACAAAATATATGTACATATATGGATCGAGATATTTAAGGTTTTGTATTTGAACAATTTGAAAAATATGGATATATGTTATTACGTACACTAGTTTTGTACTTGTTAAATTGATTTTAATTTATAATGTAATCATTTTTTAAGTGTGATTAACAAAAATTTATAGTTTTAATTACTTTAAAGGACTTACACCACTTTCAAAGTCAGCAAGAAGTAAAAATTTTACATTTACAAAATATTAACTACGGGATCTCAACTGAAACAAACCAATAAACAAAATAAAAATAACAAAATAAAAAGGCTTTATTTTAACATTAACCATTCAACCAACATTATTTATACTTTTACTATTCATATACATATTTCAACTTTTTTCATATGATCAAGTGATCAAAAGTTTATTATTTTAAAAATGCATATTATTTTTCAACAAAGATTCGAGCAACTAGTTCTACAATTAATTTCTTTTTTAGTTTTTATTGGTTACGAAAAAGACAAGTCTAGAAAGAAGGTCATATCTGCGTCATTTTGATAAACTTTTATCCAAAATATGTATGCTTGTTGCTTCTTCCTATTTAAAGTGTTATGGTTTAGGTATTAAAACAAATATATATTCAATAAAAAGTTTAAACAAATTTAAATGATGTTACTTCAATAAAGTATATAACAAAACTGAAAAAGTAATTTTACAATTATATAAATATGGAAAACTAATATTTCAATGAAATATAGTTTTTTGTTTGTTTGTTTGCAAGTATTTAAACTACATTATTTTCCTTTGTTTTATTTAGCATTATAGTCTTTCATCCATTCAGGAGGTTTGCGATTTCTTTGTAGTCTGGAAGGTTGTAAAATGCTAGTCGAAGGAGATGAAAGTGTCTTAAATCCAACAACCTCTGATGTGGAGTGAAACTAAGAATCCGACTCTGGGTTTAAATTTGCATCATAATCTGTTCCTGCTTCAGATCGTGTTTCAACTTGTAGATCAGGTTCTACTAAGGTTGGATCAGATTGGCCTATAGGAGCAATATCGGAGTTTCTTTGTAGATCAAACATTTCCAATAATAAAATTATAGAATTTGTAGGTTCATCCGGCTTAAATCTCCTTTTAATTTGATTTGCATGAGAACGAATAAGTTTTTGCTTGTTTTTATCATTTACTAACAAGTTATAAGTAACAGTTCCTACACGTTCCACTATTGAACCAGCTACCCACATATACTTGTTATTTCTAAAAATTTGAGCGTACACCTTTTCGTTAGGTTTAAAACTTTTAGCTTTTGCTCCATGCTTTCTATTGAAATTCGTATCTTGTTGAATGTTAAATTTAATGGGTTCTTGCTCTTGTGGTTTGAGTAAATCCAAAGTGGTTTTAATTTTACGATTTAGAAATAGTTCTGCTGGAGACTTCATGTCAGATTTCGGTGTTGATCTATAAGTGTGAAGGAAAGTTTCCAAGTTTTCCTTACTTGTACCCTCATTTTTTAGTTTTTCAAGCGCACGCTTCAACGTTTGAACAAAACATTCAGCTTGTCCATTTGATTGTGGATGATAGGGTGCTGTTTTGAGATGTGTGATTCCTCTATCCGCTACAAACTTGTTGAACTGAGAACTTGTGAATTGATTGCCATTATCTGAAACAACTATATTAGGGTTTCCATATCTAGAAAACATTTCGCTTGGCCTTGAAATAATAGTAGTTGAAGAAATGTTTGAAATTTCAAAAATTTCAGTCCACTTTGAATAAGCAACAATAATAACAAAATAATATAAACCATTACAGGGACCAGCAATATCTATGTGAATGGGTTCCATAGATTTATTTTTTAAAGGCCTTGATTGTAGAGTATGTTTAACCGGTGCGGAACAATTTACAGCACATTGATGACAATTACGGACAAAAGTAACGATATCATCATCAATAGCAGGCCAGTAAACATGACTTCTTGCTAAGGATTTCAATCATTCCTTACCTCGGTGGCCTCGATGAAGTTCTCTTAAAATACAGTCTCTAAATTTGGTTGGTATAACAATCCTATCGTTAAACATTTAACATCCTTGCACTACACTCAGTTGATCTCTTCTCGCATAATATGGAGTAAGTTTTGACGATAATTTGTTGTTCCATCCACAGTTAAGTGCTATATATTGCTATAACTGATTGTAGTATTTTAAATTTATTTGTTGCATGTAAGACCATATTAAAAGTTATTGGTAGTGAATTAAGTTGGTCTGTTAACATTTCTGAGCAATCTTCTTCCAACCTAGTACATGCAATAATGATATCTTCATCAGGTTTTATCTTGGAATCGATGAGTCTTGACAAAACATCTACACATCCAAAGTCCTTGGTGTTAACGTATTTGATTTTGAAATCATACATCATAAGTGTTAACGCCCAACGCTGTAAGCTATTTGCTGCATAGGCTGGAATACCAGATTTTTTTTTCCAAAAATTGTTAAAAGTGGTTTGTGGTCTATGCACAATATGAATTGTCGACCATATATATATGTAACGGTGAAATTTCTTTACAGCAAAAATTAGAGCGAGACCCTCTTTCTCAATTTGAGAATAGTTTTTCTCTGCTGGAGTGAGTGTGCGTGAAGCATGAGCAATAACCTTTTCTGATTTATCTGGATATACATACATATGTGACAAATAAATGCACCAACACCTTTGCCTGATGCATCTGCTGCAACTTTGATTGGCAATGCTGGATTGTAATGCGTTAGCAATAAGTCCGAGCGCAATAGATTTTTAAATTCTTGAAATACTCTTTGACATGCTGAATTCCAATCAAACTTGACATTATCGTTCAATAGGTTGTCAAGTGGTGCTCTAAGATTTGTCATTTGTTGAATATATTTTCCATAGTAATTGATTGAACCTAAGAATGATCTTAGTTCTGATAATGATGTTGGTGGTAAATCCAAAATAGTTGTAATCTTGTCAGGATCGGGTCGGAGACTATTTTGCGACATTATGTTGCCAAGATATTTGACTTCTTTGGCAAAAAACTTTCATTTTTAAACTTGATATGAAAATTGTATTCACGTAATTTTTGTAGAACTTTGTTGACATTTTCTAAGTGCTTTTCGATTGTAGAGCTCCCAATAATTATATCGTCAATATAAGCTGCTGCATCATCTATACCAATAAGCATTGTATCCATGATTTGTTGGAAAGCTCCCGGAGCACTTTTTACACCAGGAGCTAGGCAGTTAAATGTAAACAGTCCTTTATGCGTGTTTATTGTAAGAAGCTTACCTGAATCCGGCGTGACTTCTGTTTGGAGATAAGCATCCGAGAGATCGATGTGTGTGTACAAGCAGCTTTTATCAACTTTTCTATTTAAATCTTCTGGTCGATGAAGTGGATATTTATGTGGTTCTAAACTATTATTTAGTCCAGTTGAATGATCTCCACATATACGAATTTTTCCGTTTGGTTTCTTTACAGCTACAATGAGTGCGGTCCAGTCTGTAAAAGCAACGGGTGAAATTATTCCCAATGACTGCAGACGGGTAATTGCATCTTCTATTAAAGGAAGCATTGCGTATGCCATTGGTCGTTTCGCTCTAAAAATCGGATGAACGTCTTTAGGTGTATCTGAACCTTTGTTTTTGTACATTTTGCTGGTACATCTTGAAAAAATCACCAACATTTTTTTGTATCTGAACAATTACATAATAATATCTGGCCCCACTTCGGCTTGCTTAATTTGAAAACAAATTTTATTTAAGGGTTGGTCCCATATAATATCACACAAATCTGCACCAAATATTAAAAGAGTATCAATTTTAGTGTTACTTGGCAATAAAAATCTGCTAAAAGTCTGCTTTTGTTATTTGAAGTACTTGTTATAAAACGGTTTTTGAAATGTTTTCCAGGTCTACCCATTTTTGTCCACTAGGATTTTCCAATCATTGAGATGTCTGATGCAGCAAGTATTTAAACTATAATATAAAGTAATTTTCTCAATTGCGATTTAAACCAAGATCTACTACGTCAACATTAAATGCAATAAAAGAAGTTCTGTTGATTGAATTACTTGCGCTCGGTCTTTTTCATCTTCATTTACCAGTCTACCAAAAATTTTAAACAAGGTTTTTGTTGGCAAATTAGGAAACGTAGAAAAAGAACAGTAGAAATAACAAAAAAAATATTAAAACTATCCTCAGACAATTTTCCAATCCATAACCGAACCTTTTTATCCCCATAAGGAAATAAAAATTCCCGATTTGGGGATAAATCGTCTAATTTGACAACACTGCTGGTTTGGCTTAAAACAAATGTATGTGAGTTAAATTAGATCACAACGTACATATGTAGAAAGTACGAAGCTGGTTTAAATACTCTCTGAGCATGCTTTGACAATTTTATAATGGTATGCTGCACAGTGGGAAAAACCAACCTATTTTTGAAATAAATCCATTATTACTCGAGACAAAACTTTGTAAGGACAACATAGTACTAAAAGAGCATTTTAGTTTAAGATAAATAAACTATTTCTCACATCTTTCAAGAGTAGTACTGTGGCTTCACAAAATAACTCACCTTAGACAAGTAAATTTTTGATATGTTCCCACTTTTAATTCTTATCAGTTTAAAAATTTACGCGTCGTTAAAGCAATCGTCACACCCTACAAACAGCAATTAAATGTTGAGTGATCTTGATAAAAAGATTGTATTCTATGTTTTGAAAAAAAAAAACAGATCAAGGTAGGGCTGCAAAAGAATCGATGGTACTATCGATACTAACTGCAAATTTTAAAAGGAAATACGAAGTTGATTAGTTATAGTCACGGTCACATTTGTAGCAACTTATTTGACGCAGGTTGTTAGCTGTCTGTAATCTGTTATAATTACATATGTACTAATGTAAAAATAAAGTTAACAGTTAAAAGTCACTTTATGTAGATTAAAAGTAAAACAATACAGATAAAGGGTCCCACCATATTTAATAGATTTATCCGGGTAACCATTTTTAGTTAAAATTAGCTACCTGCATCCGGTGGCTATGCATAAGTATCGACTTCTACCTAACAGTCTTCGTTTACAAAACACAGGTGAAGCTGCAATTTAAAGAGTATATAAATAGAAAAATTTATTAAATAATTAAATAACATTTTTACAGCCGAATTGATATTGAAAAGTTGTGCAGTGTCTATACATATGATTATTCATTATACTTATTCTAATCTATTCATAAACACTGCACAGGCGGTGTATAACTATTAGTATACTTCTGTCAGTTCAACAATTGTCAAAATATTTTTTTGGTTAATTTAAAAAGCTGTAAAATTTTAAATGGATTCTTTGGATACGTTTTTAATTGTTTTCAGCCTGTCCAATACTAACTGTGATAACCCATTCTGAAAATAATTAATTTTTTTATATAAAAAAAACAATATTATCTGGATTCCAGTTCATAACTCTTTTGGAAATCTTTAAATGAAATTCTAGGATTTCAAAAATAACTGCCAAAGACTTATTAAAAAAACTTGAATTATCATCTATACTTACGTTGTTGTCAGATTTAGCACTTAAAAAATACGATAACATCGATAGTTTTAAGTTTAGCTATAGGCATTTGATTTGAAAATAAAACTGATCAACGTTTTAATACCTTGGTCTAGAGCTGGAAAATTATCGATAGTAGGCCCATTCGATAGTTTGCCTTAAAACTATCGACTATAAAAGATAAGTGCCTGACTTGGTGGGCTTATTCTATCAGTCCTCGGTTGTGGGTTCTCACCAAAGACTCTAGAAATTTATATTAAAAATTGGAGACCTTAGCCTTAAGCAAATGTTAACAATTACCATAGACTCTGTGATGAGGAAGAATGTATCAGTAGCCAGTTTAAAATCACTACAGTCAAGGGTAAGAGGCTAGTGACAGCACGAGATTCAATGAAAGTAAGGTATTCGCAAATTTCCGGTTACCACAAATCATTAAGGAACGAAGGGGGTCGAAAAGGGACCCATGAAGTTAGTGCCCTGCTTCGGTATCCCCCCTACAAAATAATAATAAAAGCTAAGTGTGTTTTGTAGTGTTTGAAGAACGTGTGCTTCAAGAACGTGTTAATAATAAAACTTTACATTGGGGAGTTTAGAATACAAATTTTTACTTAAGAAAACATCTTCTATGATCATGCACTGGTAGTTTAGATATTGCCGATAAATTTTAAACATTTTTATAATTTGCTCCACTGTGCGTCTCTTAAATAAATAAATAAACTAATTCAACTACACTCATTCTTACACCTGTATTTTTATACATATGTAAAGGGTGTTTTTTATAGAGGTATAGAACTTTAAGTTGGCATTACTTTTCAAGATGGCGACCGATTTAACAGCTGTCAAGTGACTTATTCTCAGTTTGGTTTGGCAATTCATCATGAATAGACTCACGCCTGAACAACGACGTCGAATGGGCCCTAAACGATATTACCGTTGTTCCCGATTTTCATAAGCGAATTTTGTTTAGCGATGAAGCGCAATTCTGGTTGAATGGCTACGTCAACGAACAAAACTGCCGCATTTAGAGTGAAGGTAATCCTCAAGTGTATGTCGAAACACCGTTACATTCAGAAAAACTGACTGTTTGGTGCGCTTTATGGGCTGGTGGAATCATAGGTCCGTACTTTTTCAAAAACGATGGTGGCCAGAGCGTTACAGTCAATGTTGATCGGTATAGAGCCATGATTACTAATTTTTTCATTCCTGAATTGAATAACCATGAGTCCAGGAGATGTGGTTTCAACAAGATGGCGCAACATGTCACACAGCTCGTGCCACAATAGATTTATTGAAAGACACATTTGGTGACCGCCTAATTTCACGTTTTGAACCTGTGAATTGGCCTCCAAAATCTTGTGATTTAACACCGCTAGACTACTTTCTGTGGGGCTATGTAAAGTCATTGGTCTATGCGGATAACGCTTGAACATTTGGAAGACAACATTCGCCGTGTTATTGCCGATATACGGCCACAAATGTTGGAAAAAGTCATCGAAAATTGGACGTGCAGATTCGACTACATCCGCGCCAACCGTGGCGATCATATGCCAGAAATCATATTTAAAATGTAATGCCACAAGATTATCTTTCGGATAAATTAAATTCATGTCAATCGAATAATCCATCGTTGTTTTATTGCAACTTAAAATTCTATACCTCTATAAAAAACACCCTTTATATGCATATACAATTTAATACAGGCCGCGGTATGATAGAGTGTGGATCAATAGAAATATCAAACGGCAGCCACGCTCAATCATTGTGCAAAAATAAAAATCGTAACTAGTTGAGATTCATTTAAAGCCTAAATAAATAAGATTACAATTTGATTAAAAGTATAAGAAAAAAATGTAATTAAAATAAAAATATAATAATTATATAATATTTTGTTTGTTTTTGTAATACATAGTATACATATATGAATATACATATATATATATAGTGATAAGATAATTAAACTTTATTTTTGTAATTTTATTTACATTTTTTGTTCGTTTAAAATATTCCACACCATATTGGTGGGCTTTTAAACTGGTACTATAAAACATTTTAAATTGCAACTGCATGTGAAGGTGTTAAGACATCACTTTTATTCGATTAAATTATAGTCGTTTGATGTTAATTTTATATTAAATAAATATAAATATTAAAAAAAAAACATCAGCTAAAGTAATAATTAACAAGTTAACAATGCCGAAAATTTATTTTATTGGTGTTGATGTTGGCACCTCGTCGGCTCGTGCTGCCTTGGTCACATCAGATGGCAAAGTTTTAAAACAAGCTGTTCAAAATATACGTATTTGGAATCCAGAACAAGAACATTTTGAACAATCATCTGAGGATATTTGGCATGCAGTTTGTCATTGTGTTAAGGTATTTCAAAATTATTAACATAAATCTAAAGAGAATTTTGTAAAATCACATCATACGAGTAAAGAGCAATTTTTGATAAAGATGTTAGGAGGTAGTATGTGTGTGTGTGTAATAAAAAGTTACATATGTATATATGAATGTTTAATCGCATTTCTGATTGCAGTTTATGTTAATTAAAAGTTTGCCTTTTCGAGTGATAAGACTTTTTAACTTACACAAATAAGTAGTGCAAAAAGCACTATAATTATAATCTGCCTTAATTTATAAAGAATGAAAAGGTTTTAAGTGTCATTTACTAAAAGTTATTTGCTTAAGAGCTCTATTTTGAGCGTTACACCTTGATAAACAAGATTAATGGAAAAAGTGCATTTTTAGATTAATTTAAGACAGTGATTCCCAAATTGTATGCTTGTGTAAGAAGCAGCACAATCAACTCATTTGACTCAATTCTTGAAATCTAAACAAAGCAGCACATATAGCAGAAAATTTATTTAAATGTTTTCTGAAAAGTACTGCAGAAAATATCAAGAAATCCTGTCTATACCAATACCAAAAAAAGAAAGATTTTTTAAACGGTTATATGTATCTATACTTTGGTCATAAATTACATATCGTCGCGTTTATTCTTAAACTACGTTAGCGCCAAAAAGTCGTTTTTCAGAAAACGAAAAAAACTTCATAACTTCTTTAATATGGGTTTCAAATTTTTTTTTTTTTACAAAACATGGCTGTGTGACTCTCTGAAGGGTATAGAAACTTTTTTTTTTAAATTTGTTACTTACAATTAATTGTAACCAAATCTGTCGCTTACGTGATTTTGGCGCAACCAGCAAATCGCAAATTTCTGTGTGTAAATTAACATTTATTTTTGTATTTATAAAAAAAAACTTTTAACTTTACCAAAAATGCTCCAATTGGCCTGAAACTTTCCTGATTTTTTTATTCTTAAATACAAAAAACTTAGTGGTTGAATCTTTAACATTTCCAACTTGAAATATAAAAACCATTATATTTTGCATGCAAATGCCATTTGTATGGCGCTTACGAGGTTTTGAAAGTAGATTTTTTTATTTTTAAAAACAAACTTGTTAAGATGAGAATGTGGTCTGGTGGCAAATGTTATTTTCTACCATAAAAACCAAAAAACTCAATTTCGTAAAAATTACGCTTACGTGGTTTAAGAAGAAACGCGATGATATGTAGTTCACTAAAATAATAACAAAAAATTTTGCAATCGGTCTAAAAATTAATAAATTTGATATAAAACAGGCGCCGCTAGAATAAACATTTTTCACAAAAAAAAAAAAAAAAAAAAAACAAAGTCAAAAATCTGTTTTTTAAACAAGTAATAGTGCTATATTCCGTCATGCCGAAACATATACACCCATAGTAATGTTAAATATTCCCTTACTCTGTTATGTTTACCAATATAATTTTATCGAAAATTTTTTTAAAAAATTTATCAAAAATTTTTTGTTTAAATTTTATCGAAAAGTTTATGATAAAATGTTAATTCCTATGTTAAATAAATTACGTCCAAAATAACATAAGAACTGATCGATTAGTCAGTTTTTCTTAAGTTTTATTCGATTAATCAGTAAAATATTATGTTTATTTACTATCAAACTGATTCACTAACACTTACAGAACACAAATAATGGAATTACGTACTTTCTAGACTTTCAGTATTTTTTAATAATATTGCAGGCCCGAGACAGTTTTTGGTCATTAAGCCATAAAAAGAACGGAATTAAAAAAAAAAAACTTTATTCACATACAGAGCGCAAAATGTTCTATCTCATGAATTTAATGCGCGGGGAGCAAAAAAAAAAAAAAATAATAACATTTGCATATATGGGTGGTCTAACGTACATATATACATAAAAGGTTTTTTCTTATTGCGTATCCAAAGGGTAAAAACGTTACCCTATTGTTTTCATTACAATGTGTGTCCGTCTGTCAGCACCTACTATCTATGGTAGACTCTTGAAATTTGCACAGAAGGTGTATAGCTGTGGCCACTATAGCAACAAATACTAAAACTTATAGAGTGTTCCGAAAGACGTATTATATATAAATGCTGAGGAGTTAAGTTTTTTTATTTGCTGAAAAGATGTAAGCAAAGCAAAGATTTTACTGTTGTTGCTATTTTTAAGCAAGCAATTCAAACTCTGTTTTCAAGTATAAAAATGAACCAAAAAATTAAAGGGTGTTCCGATAGTGTCGTGATATGCACGTACGAGTATATGCCATTATTTTTTGAATAGTAATAGGTAGACTCTTTTAATTTTATATCAGTATATCTGATGCCACGGCCGTTATAACAGTTAGTATTATTGACTTATTTTTTGTACCACAATAGGTAGGCTCCTTATATTTTCATAGAAAATGTGTAACCATGTCCGCTATGACTACTATTATATTACTAAAATTTAAAGGATAATCCGATATTGATGCAATTTTTGCGAAAATTATAGCAAAAAATATAAAAAACTAAAATTAAAGGGTTTTGCGATAGTGACAAATATTTACGCATGTATGTAGCCATTCTTTTTTAATCGGAACAGGTTGACACTTTATTATGTATAAATTTGTCCCCTATAACAAGAAAAATATGGCCAAGATTATGGCCAAGAGGCTAGGTTATTGAAAATAAATCAAAATAAAAAAAAAATAAAAAAAATAAAAATAATAAAACTGAAATTTAAAGGGTGTTTCGATAATAACATTATTTTTCAACAGTGATAGGTCAACACTTAAAGGTTTACACCAATTATATTTTACAATAACGATAAGTAACGAAAATAAATTTAATAAAAATAAAAGGGTTTTCACTAGATGTCTCGAATTTGAAGAATTTGGCCTTCTCTTCTAAACGTTATAGCCAGACACTTGATAGTTCAACAGGGTATTTAGTACTATGCTCTGGTATATAAAAATAATTAAAAATTAAACGGTGCTCCATAAGACGTAAAAAATAACAACTGAACATAGTACGGAACCCTACGTGTGTGAGTCTGACTAGATTGCAATCTATCATACATATGAGATAATAAGCAAATTTGATAAAACATTAAACTGGCATTTAAAGTTGAACATATAAAAGTACAACTTTAGAAATAGAACAAATATCTTCTGGTTAACACAAAAATAATTTATGTATATTATTTGTACAAAAAATAATTTAAAAAAATTGAATTTAAGTGTTGACATTAATTGAAATAAAATGAATGAAAAATAATAATAATAATAATAATAATAATAATAATAATAATAATAATAATAATAATAATAATAATAATAACAACAACAATAATAAATTAAAAAAAAAAAATAAGTAATAATTTTCATTTTTCTATTTCTTGAATGGAAGATCTAAAATATGAAATCATTTTAGTATTTGTATTTATCAGTGTCGTCTAATAAAGGGGTTTGAATGATTACTTATGGCGTTTTCTTTTCTGACAAAAATTTTGCATATATTTTACACTTAATAAATTTTCGTCTTCTTTTCTACAAAAAATATCAGAGTGTGAATAAACATCATGTTTTTTTTTCTAAATATGTTGCACCAAAACCAGGTAAATACGCTAAATTTTGTACACTCAACTTTTATTCAGGGTGAGATATTGCCCTTTTTTGTAAATATTTTTTTTTTATTGAAAGCAAGCAATAAGGCAAAATATTTTTTCAGAAAAGAACACGCCATTAGTCTATTCAAATTTCGATTACTGTAGAAATTAATTGCTTCTTTCACTGCTTGCATTTAAAGGTCATTATGAATTGCTTCGTTAGTTATATACAATGGTGATTGTACTATGAGTATGAGAGACTTGCATTGCTATCTTTGAATTATCTCAATATTTGAATGACTAGCAGTTCCCCATATTTAAATACCATAAGTCCACACAGGTTTTAAAATCGCTTTATAAAGTTTTAACTTGTTTTTAATATTAAGTTGAGATTTTGGACCAATTAACCAGTAAAGTTTTCTATTCGTTAAATTTAGATGATCACACTTAAGCCCAGGATTCACTATCCTACGCAATCGTACGATTCAATCACAAATAAATCTGATAGAATTCTGTCCTATTCAAAAAATCGTTTCAAAATGGCGACGTAGATGCCACACTATCATACAAAATAAGATTTTGCAACTCTGATCGCATGGAAAAATACTATTTTATGAATTTTTCAAAAGATTATCAAATCGTACAGACCTGTCACAAAGTCTGTCACACGCATATATTTCTAATCCACACTCTCACACGTTTTTAGCACACATGCTATTTTTGACAGATCGTACGACAGTGAATCATGTTTCCAAGTAAGCCGCCGAACAATAGAGAAACTGCAGAGCAATGTTTTTTCCTGGAACGGTTTACGAATGACATTAATTACTCTGTGACACTGTTCGCGAGTACCTTGTTTCTGTTTAAGCCAGGGACCGAAAAAAAAAATTAAACTCAAAAACTCTTTATGATAGAGTCAACGGAGATATATACTGTCATATATCAATAGATTTGTATTGGCGAGCTCTTTCAGAATCTATGGTGATCTTAAAAAATCGATTTCAACTCCATAGTTAACAGTTATTTTTCAACGTAAAAATAAAAACTCAAATGAAAGTTTTAAAAAAAGAATTTTATTTTGCCGTCATAAAATAAAACTTTTTTGAGAAGTTTAATTTTTTCCATCAGAAAATAAAACTCGTTTTAATTATTTTTTTTTTTGTGGACAGATTTGAACTGAGGCCGCTCAATACCAATTTAAGAGCATAGCATGATCTTTTCACGCTTCCCTGGGTTGCAGGAAAAAACTGTTGACTTTTTTTTTTTTGCCAATTTATGGATATGGATAATGTATTTTTTTCCTCCCATAGAAATAATGATCAATTTCCAAGAAAAATTTTTGTTCTGGATGTGTCGCAAAAATCCGCTGAAAATGAAAAACAATCCGGTGAAGATCATTAATCAAACAATAACAAATTCAAAACCTACATTATTTTAATGACGATGATGGTTATAAAAATGAGTTTTATTTTCTGGCGAAAAAATAAAACTCCTAAAAAAGTTTTATTCTTTTACGGCCAAATAAATTTTTTTTTAAAACTTTCATTTGAGTTTTTATTTTTAAAATAACTGTTTAAGTTGGATTATTTTTATTTAATTCGCATAACTGTTATAAAATCATTTTTTTTAAAACGATATTATTTACGGTCCCTGGTTCAAACCCAAATTGATGGCTTGGAATAATATTTAAATACTTAATTTAAGGTGATCAACGGCTCAGGAAAATTTTTTTAAACTCTTTGAAAAAATACTTAACAGGCTAATGCAAAAGTGGGTAATTTATTGTTTTGGAAAGTAAAAACAATTTTAAAAACAACAATTTATTAAATACAAAGTAGAACTACAAGCAAGTAACCAATTAAAATATAAAACAAGTTTTATTTCTGAGCGACATCGCTCAGCTGCCTAAAAATGTCGTTTTACCACTCAGAAATGCCGTCTACGGTAATAGTATTTCTAATGTTTTCTTTTTTGCCGCTGAACCTTAGCCGGCAAACAGTGAATTAAGGTTACCATCTGCCAGCTGTCTCATGGCAGAAATATGAGCGAGCCTAGGTGCAAAATCATGTTCTCCGGATTTAAGTACAATTGAGAACCTCTGGGGAATTCTTACGAGTTATCCCCATCTTGGTCAATTCACCAAGATGCTATCAGTAATCCCAATATTGCTATATACAACATATCGAGAATCTATACGCTTTATTTTTGTTTTTCTTTGGTTTCAATTTATTAAAAAAAAAAAAGATAACGTCTCCTTGGTTTGGACCAGATACTCAGCGGTCAAAAGAAAAATATGGGACAGTAAGAAATACAATTTTCAGCATTTTTTTTTAGGAACAAAAACAGGTATCTTACATATTAATTCTTACGGCGAGAAATGAATGTAACAAACAATTTTATTTCTTTAAAATCTAACCTCAGTATTTTTTAAGATCAAATTAAAATAATTTGTTTGTTGATATTAATCTCTTCAACAAAGCACTAAGCTGAGTCCTTTTAAGTTTCTCTTCAGCTTATAGTACAAAACGTATCAGCATAGGTTGAACAATTTCGATAGGGCAAAAAACGATAAGCATAGAAAAAACCCCCGAGCAAATCAAGCAAGTTTCACTATTGAATATTAAACATTCAAAACAACATGACAAATTATGTATACTGAATCATTATTTTTTTATTTACAGAATGTCACTAGCGATGTGGCGAAAGAAGAAATTGTTGCCATATCATTTGATGCCACTTGCTCTTTAGTGATTTTGGGTGCAAATGGTGAACCATTATCAGTTAGCAATAGTCGACAGCCAGAACAAAACATAATTTTATGGATGGATCATAGAGCTCACAAGGAAGCGGCTCAAATTAATGATACCAAGCATGAACTGCTGAAGTACGTAGGCGGACAAGTATCTGTCGAAATGGAATTGCCAAAATTGATGTGGTTGAAAGCAAATCGTTATCTCTCAACATGGACAAAAATATGGCGGGCATTTGATTTACCTGATTTTCTTACCTGGCGTGCAACTGACTGTGATACAAGATCTTTATGTTCTGTAGTTTGTAAGTGGAATTATGATGCTGTTAAAATGGAGTGGAATAGAGATTTCTTTAAAAAAATTGGTTTAGAGGAATTACTTAACAATCAGGCGGAAATTATTGGAAAGGAAGTAAAAGTGCCTGGTTCGCCGGTGGGTAAGGGTTTAACTGAGAAGGCAGCTAAAGAAATGAATTTACTACCGGGTATAGTTGTGGGCACTTCTCTAATTGATGCTCATGCTGGAGCTTTGGGTATGTTTGGTTGTCGCTCGAGAGAGTACAATTGTGAATTGGAAGGCAAAATGGCTTTAATATGTGGTACCTCTACATGTCACATGAGTTTGACTAAGGTGCCCTGTGAGGCTAAGGGCATTTGGGGTCCCTATCGTAGTGCTATTATTCCAGATTATTTTTTAAACGAAGGCGGTCAAAGTGCAGCTGGCTTATTGCTGGATCATGTTATTAAAACACATCCCCAGTATATGCATATAAAGATGAAACTCAATGATAATGAGTGAGTTTTGTTAAGAGACAAATGTTTTTAAATGAAAAAAATCTATTACCCGAATATTTCTTTTAGGCATATTTATACATATTTAAATAGGTTGTTAAAAAATATAGCAAAAGACCGTGGTTTAGATGATGTTTGTTATTTGACTAGGGATCTTCATGTTTGGCCAGATTTTCATGGCAATCGTTCTCCCGTAGCTAATCCCAATCTAAAAGGAATGGTATTTTTTTAAAGACAAAAATTCAAGTTTTATGTTATTAAGCAGAAGATTGTTTATATACTTTTAGATCTCTGGTCTTAATATGAATGTGGATGAAGAATCCTTGGCCATTTTATATTTAGCTTTTGTACAAGCTCTAGCGGTAAGTAATTTTTATTCTTTTAAAACTTAAAACAATTTAAGCAGTTATCACATTTCAAATTTCAGTATGGTACTCGTCACATTATAGACAATTTGCTCAAACATCAACGTGTTCCCTTCAATACATTGCTATTCTGTGGTGGTTTGGCTAAAAATGCTCTATATGTACAATGCCACGCTGATATTTGCGAAATTCCCGCTTTAATACCAAATGAGCAGGAAATGGTTTTAGTAGGTTCTGCAATGTTAGGTGCTTGTGCTGCCAAAGTTTATGATAGTTTAGAATCAGCTTCTGCCGCTATGGGTGGCACGGGTAAATTATGTATGCCGCAGTTCGGCACAAAGGGTTATCATGAATGTAAATATCAAGTTTTCTTAGAAATGTTGAAGGATCAATACAAATACAAGGATATGATGTTGTAACACAGAAATGAGTCATTTAATAAGTTAAGATTTGTAGTTAATTTTTAAACTTACATTTGGTTTCTTTTTTAACAAATTGAATATATGTACATGAAAAATAAATTGTTTTATGCTGGTACTAATGTTTTTTGGGCAGGATAATAGAAAAGAAGAAAAACTTAATAATCAAGGGTATTGTAATGAACACCATTTTTACTTTATGCTATAAAAGCAGCAGCTCGAGTATTAATTTTTCCCCGACACACCGGACAAGTCACTTTGATTTTTTCTGAACAATCTTCACATATACAAACGTGACCACAAGGTAGAATAATGACCTAAAAAATTAAAATAAAATTAGTTGACTAAATTGTTTGGTTTTTAATTTAATCAAAACACGCTTAAATAATAATAATCAAAACGTACCTCCTTTGGATTTATATTGCACACAACACATAACTGATCTGTTGTTAGATTGACCGGCCGCGACTTAGCTCTTCTTGCTTTTCGATCCTTCTCTAGCGTTTCTCGTAAACGTTTTTCATCACGTTCTTGTTTCTTTTTTAAGTATAATTTTCTTACAATTATGGTGATCAACACAGCTGATATGGAACTACAGACGAATATTTTAAACATCATAGAATTTTTGGCTTCCTCAAATTTCTTAATTAATGTTGACTTTGTCGATGTAGTTAAGAAAAGGGGACCCAAGGAAGAAGGTTGCAAACGTAATGTTTTGCCATCTAGTTCTAATTCTCCAACAGCTGTAATGAAGCTACCATCCCTTAAAACTTCTTCGGTAGTTTGAAGGCCCTTTTGGCGAATACCCGAAAAGAAACCAAATATGTGATCAAAAAAAGAGAGAGATGAAGGTTCGTAATTGTCATAGACAACATCCATGTCAAGTACAGCGGCAGATAGCGCATCTAAAACCTCGACTCCGACGCCATTGTTGGTCAATTCGAAAGGCATTTCATTCGATGAAACATGGATTAGTTTTCGTTGTTCTGACCAGAAACCAGCAAAGCCACGCGCAACGCGATGTTCGCTAGAAATTAAATACTGCGTTGTTAATAACTAAAAAGTTTGGAGAGTATAAATAATGTGATTTTTTTTTCAAATATATTCATGATATGACGATATAAAAGTTTTTTTTTTACAATATGAAAAAACACTTTTATTTCAAAACCATTTATTAAACCAAAACTAAAACAAAGAAAAATCTCAAATTTCATTTTTCCGAAAAATTCCATTTTTAGTGAAATTTCGAATTTTCCGTTAATTTTTATATATTTTGGTGAATATTTGGTCTTTACGATTATGATTTCAAAATTAATTTTTAGGATTTCGTTACCGCTATAACAACAAATACAACAAAAATAATAGGGTGTGCAAGTACATGACTTAAAGACAATAAAACTAAAATTAAAGTGAAATGATTTTTACGTATATAGCCTCACTTTTGAACCGTAATTGGTAGATTCACAGAAGGTGTATTAACATAGCCGTGTTGGAGTATTTCCCTAAAATACAACTCTGCACATTTTTCGCATTACTCTTTAACTTTATGTTCGTTTAGTATAGTAAGCTTTTGTACTTTTAAATGAGCGTTGCTCGCATTGTATTTTTCATTATTTTTTATTATTCTCTAATAAACATTGGAACAACAGGTTATGGGCCCAGAGGGAAAAATAGAATAATCTAGAGAAGTTTCTTTAAATGAAGTAATTTTAGCGTGTGTCGCGAATAATAAAATATAAATCAAATAAAATGATGAGTTCGTCAATGTACCAAATAGACAAATTAGATGCCGACAATTACGACACATGGTCTGTGCAGATGAGATGCATTTTGGTGCACTCCGAATTGTGGTCCATTGTAAGTGGAATGACGCTCCAACCAGCAGAAGCCGCAGAAGCAGCTAAATGGGTGCAAAAGGATCAAAAAGCCCTTGCGGCAATTACGTTATCAGTGAAGCCATCGCAATTAAATTATGTGAAAAGCTGTAAGAAATCCTTAGAGGCATGGGAAAAACTTGCCAGTATATATAAACCAAGTGGTCCTCTACGTAAAGTAAGTCTTTATAAGAAACTACTTAGTCTTCGAATGTCTGATACAACAACTATGACGGAATACCTTAATTCCTTTACTGAAACGTCGGACAAACTGGCTGAAGTTGAAATTGTGTTGGGTGATGAGTTATTGGTAATAATTTTGTTGTCGAGTCTTCCTAAGGAGTTCGAAAATTTTGTCATAGCAATGGAAACTCGAGACAATTTACCCACCCTCAACGTACTCAAGTTAAAATTAATTGAAGAAGATAATCGTAGAACACAACAAAATAAAAATGGTGAAGATGCTGTCGTACATCAACAGGCTTTTGTGGCACGGGCATATAAAGGCAACAACAACAACAAAGGTTACAACAATCATGCAGCTAACAGTAGAAATAAAAAAGTCAACGATAACAACAACAACAACAATGGTAACGGCCATAAATTCAAATGCTACAACTGCGGTAAGCGTGGCCATTTCGCAAAAAATTGTAAGAGTGCGACAAAAAATGAAGGGGAAAAGAAAGAGCAGCATCGTTCGTTCGCTATGCTTGCAGCCAGCAACAAAAATAGTTTTGATCGCAATTCTTGGTGCGTTGACAGCGGCGCTACAGCACATATGTGTTGTAAACGTGAATTATTTTCAACATTCGTTGAAAGGAAAGAGAAAATCATGTTAGCGTGCGACAAATTCATTGAAGCTGAAGGTAAAGGAGACGTAAAAATCAAGACAGAACATGATGAAATTATTTTACGCGACGTCCTCTATGTACCTGCAATGGTTGGAAATTTTATGTCAGTGGTCAAGGCAACAGAAAATGGTTTTACCGTAAATTTTAAAGATGACACAGCGAATATTGAAGATGAAGAGGGTGAAGTTATTTTAACAGCAAAGAAAAAATTAAATTTGTTTATATTTTCAGAACAACCCCACTTGAATTTTTGTTTATCAAATGTTGATGCTGTACGTTGGCACAACCGGTACGGACACCTCAATTATAGAGGGTTGGGCGATTTGGTATGCAAAAATGCTGTGAACGGTCTTGAAATGAAAACAGTGCCAAAGGACATTGCTTGTAAGACATGTATGAAATCTAAAATCACTTCGCAACCGTTTTCGTCTGCTAGTCAAAAAAGAGCTGATAATATACTGGATTTAATCCATACGGACGTCTGTGGACCAATGAACACACCATCAATTGGAGGTTCACGTTACTTCGTTACATTTATTGATGACCACTCACGAAGAATATTTGTATATTTTATGAGAAATAAAAGTGAGGTTTTTGAAAAGTTCAAACTATTCAAGGCTATGGTAGAAAATCAGCATGAACGTAAAATAAAGGCCATTAGAAGTGACAACGGCGGAGAGTATGTTAATACTCAATTTAACAAATGTTTAGAAGATAATGGCATACAAAGGCAGTTGACTGTTCCATACACTCCGCAGCAGAATGGTATCGCTGAGCGAGCCAATAGAACAATAGTGGAGATGGCACGTAGTATGATGGTTTATGCAGGTGTTGATGATGCATTGTGGTCTGAAGCTGTCCATACAGCCGTTTATATTAGAAATCGATCCATTACAAAGGTTTTGAAGGACAAGACTCCATATGAGATCTGGTGCGGTAGGAAACCAAATGTTGGTCATTTTCGCATTTTTGGTTCACCTGCAGTGGCACTCGATAAGACCCAATCGAGAAAATTCTCAGCAAAGGGCAAGGAATATATATTCGTTGGTTATTCCTTAACTGCAAAAGCGTATAGATTGTATGATGATGAGCTAAAGCGAGTTGTTGAAAAAAGAGACGTCATATTCTGCGAGAATATTTTTCAGAATACAGATTCAACAGATGCCGTAGATTTTAACGGTTTTACAAACGACGATTCCAATACTGAGGATAACGAATTAAACTCCAATGAGGAAATTTCAACCGAATTTCAAAGTGATGATGATGCACAGTATGAATCTAGCTCTGAATATGGTTTTCATGGTTTTGAACCCGAAGGTGATGTTACACAAAGTACTCAAAGTGAAGATGATGATCCACAGCCCAGTGGTAGTAAAGTCAGAAGTCGTGGTAGACCAAAACTGATTCGTTCATGTAAAGTTGGCCGCCCTAAAAAGGTTTACAACATACTCCACTTTGCAGATGGCAATGGTGATATTCCTATACCACAATCATTCAAGGATGCAATTAGTGGCGAACAGTCTGGTAAGTGGAAAAATGCAATGAAAATTGAATATTCTGCCCTGCAACAAAACGAAACGTGGTCATTAGTTGATCTACCCAATGGTAAAAAAGCGATTGGTAGTAAATGGGTATTCAACCTTAAGAAGGATGAAATGGGCAATATTGAACGTTTTAAGGCTCGCCTAGTTGCTAAGGGGTGTAGTCAGGAGTTCGGTGTTAACTACAGTGAGACGTTTTCACCAGTCGTTCGTTATTCGACCATACGTATGATGTTTGCATTAGCCGCTGAAAAGGAACTTTACTTACATCACGTTGATGTTTCAACTGCATATCTGAATAGTGAATTGAATGAGGAGATTTATATGAGACAACCTGACGGATTTGTGGATGAAAATAACCCAAATCAAGTTTTACGTTTGAAAAAGGCTATCTATGGACTTAAACAGTCTGGTCGAGCCTGGAATACGACATTAGATCGTGCAATCCGCGATATTGGTTTTAAGCCTTGCGAAAGTGAACCCTGCTTATACAGCATGCACCAAGATGGTAAATTCAACCTAATTGCGGTGTATGTCGATGACATACTGGTTGCCTGTTCGGATATTAAAGACGTAAATGCAATAAAAGGATTGATTTCTAGAAGATTCAAGTTGGTAGATAACGGACCAGTCAAGCATTTCCTTGGTATGGAAATTGATCGTAATGGAGGAACTGGTAAGATTAGTGTAGGTCACAAACAGTATATTACTAATCTCCTACGGCAATATCAAATGGAGAACTGTAGACCAGCCTCTACTCCACTTGACCCAGGTTTTCAAATTTCCTGTAAGAATGATGATTGTGAGCATATAGATCAAAATTGGTACCAATCCATAGTTGGAACATTAATGTATTTGGCAATAAGTACTAGACCGGATATTCTGCATTCCGTTTGTAAACTTGCTCAGAGGAATCAGGATCCGCATAGTGAACATGAACAAGCTGTGAAACATGTACTACGTTACTTGTCTGCCACAAAAGATTTGAAATTACAATATTCCAAAACTGGTAAGCTTCCAGAAGGTTTTGTCGATGCAGATTGGGCCAGTTGCTCAGAGGATAGAAAATCGTATACTGGTTTTTCATTCTTCCTAGCAGGTTGCGCATTCAGCTGGGAAAGTAAGAAACAGTCGAACATAGCACTCAGTAGCACAGAAGCTGAGTTTGTGGCTTTGTCAACAGCTGCGAAAGAAGCAGTATATTTAAAGCGACTATTAACTGAAATAAAATGTTATCCTGATGACAGTCCAATGATAATTTATGGCGACAATCTTGGAGCTCAACATTTAGCAAAGAATCCTGTTCTACATGGAAGATGTAAACACATAGATGTTAAGTATCAACATGTACGGGAAGTCGTAAGATCCAACCAGATTGAAATTCGTTATATCTCAACAAATAGTATGACATCAGATATATTTACTAAGAATTTATCTAAAGCAAAGCATGTAAAATTTGTAGAATGTTTAGGATTGAAATGAATTGTTTGTCAGTATATATATATAATTTTATATCGAAAGATATGCAGATTTGAGAGGGCGTGTTGGAGTATTTCCCTAAAATACAACTCTGCACATTTTTCGCATTACTCTTTAACTTTATGTTCGTTTAGTATAGTAAGCTTTTGTACTTTTAAATGAGCGTTGCTCGCATTGTATTTTTCATTATTTTTTATTATTCTCTAATAAACATTGGAACAACAAGCCGCTATAACAATTACTAAAATTAAAGGTTGGTTCAATAGTGACATGATTTTTACACATAAGCACCAGATTAATATAATAGATGCGCTGGAGGGTATCTTTTTCAGGTATGATTTTTTTTATCTCTGGTAACTTTAGCTTACTACACTTTCCTCATATTTTAAAAATAACACTAAACCAGGCAAGCGTAAATCAAAATTAAGTATCGTGTTGAAAGTCAATATTTGTTTGATCAAAATAATAGATACACGTTAAATTTAAACACAAATTCATAATTAAAACGAAATTTTTTTATAATTATTCTAAAGAACGTGATAAGAAAATTATCAAGACAGATTTCTGCGGAATTTGGAAATTCTCTTAGCGCTCACACAACAGTTCGGTGACACTTACAGAAGGCTAATCTTCCGGGAAGGAAAGCTAGAAAAGTTCTTTCAATAAGAAAAACAATTGGCGTTAAGGTTACAATTTGTAAAAAAAAAATACATAAAAATTGGTCCAGACGTGAAGGTGAAAGAAAATAGAGAAATATTTTATGGAGTGATGAAACTAAGATTAATTTATTCGGAAACGACTCCGAAAGGAATGTAAAACGCCCTAAAAGTAAAGAATTCCATTTAAGATTTACGAAAAAAAATCCTTGAACCATGAAGCATAATATTGTTACGAAAGAAGAATTTATTCATTATAAGCTCTGAACAACAATACTCTCGAACAACAACAACAACAACATTAATGGCTTATTTTCTTACAATGATGGAAGAAAGAAACGCCTCATACAAAAATTCGCATAAACACACAGATTAAATAAACACTCTTCTGTTAAATACACAGCCACATACATAAATACAAGCATAAACAAATAAACAGCCACACACACAGGTATAAAGAAATAAATAGCCACAAACACAGGTATAAAGAAATAACCAATCGCACAAACAGAAAACAAGAGCAATAACAATCGAACCTGCCAGATATGTCTGGAATAGAACATTCTGGTGCTTTTAAAGCACTTATATAAGTGAATCGTGCTGGCGAGTAGTATGGCAGTATTAATTTGAAAGTCAAAGAGTTAAGTTGTCGAATTTTAAGAGTGTTTAACAGTTTGCTGTATTTTTGAACAGTGGTGTTAAATAAATAAAGTGACTTACAGTAAAAGTAATAACAGAGTGTATTTATTTTGCAATTAAAAGAACCCAACGTAAAGTAAAAACGTAACAATATATTAAAATTTGTCAGTGTATTTATTATTTTGATCAGGTGTGTATGTCCTTAATTTTTAAAAAGTAACAGGCAGACACTTCAAATTTAATCAAAATAAGCACAATTATGTCCGTTATAATAGGAAATATAAAATGTAAAAATAAAGTATGTTTTGATAGTGACGCAATTTTACAATACATCCTTATTTTGAAATCTAACAAGTATAAAAAATATAACTAAAAACTAAAGGGTGTTTCGATAGTGACACGATTTTAAGTACATACATATGTATATGACCCCTTATTTGAACCGTAAAAGGCCAACACTTTATATTTACACAGAGTATGTTTTACAATGTCAGTTATAACGACAAGTAACAAAAATAAAATTAATAAAAATGAAAGGTTGTTCCCTAGAAGAAGTAATATTAAAGAATTTGGCCTTATTTCATAAACGTTATAGGCTGACACTAGAAATTTACACGAAGATTTAATACTATTCTCACTATAAAGTACAAAAAATAATTAAAAGTTAAAGGGTGTACCGCATAGTAGATGTGATTGCGAAGTGAACCGTTTTAAGCTAAATTTGTTGTTGATATTTTGATAGTTTTGCGAAGTTGTATTCTTTGTAAATTTTCAATATTTCTGTTATTTTTGTTTTTATGCGATTTTTCGGTCTAGGTGAAACTTGGTAAAATCTACATTTTTTGTGAATTTATAAATATATTTCGTTGTGTATTTTATTTTATAGTTTTAATTATTTATATGATTTTTTTTAAACTATTTTTGAATTAGTAAATTAATTATTTAGGCTTAAGTTCTTAATTATAAAGAGATAAAGAACAATAAGATACCAGCATAGCAGAATATATTTTCTAGACAGCTACGTCCGTCACCAGTACTCTTCGCATCTATCTAACTTCAACACTATTGTGTTAATAATCAACAATATACATTTGTAAAAAATATCTAATTGTTGTTAATTACTAACCAAAGGTTAGCTAATAGTAAGACAGATATATAACATTTTCAAATAAAAGATAATTCTTGAAAAAAACCGACTACAAAACAAATATATGTGCATCAATTCTAAACTAAACTTCAAATGTCTATCCATAACGGTTGAGCAGATAAAGTCATATACGACAAATTACGTCATATATTTTTTTACACTTATTATTACTGACACAGCAATAAAAAGTAACGGTTGCAAAGATATGGCCATATAGTTAAACTAAATAATTAATTTACTAGTTTTTATTATTTTTTTTGATCCCGAAGATAACTCGTCAATTTGGTAATTTTAACGACGAGATCAATATTTCCGAAGTATGAAACTGTTTCTGCTCCAATAGCGGCTCTAAAATTGTTATTTTTACGTAAGACTTTCAAAGAATCCACCAAGGACATTTAAATTAAATTTTTCAGTAAAAATTACTTTTTGTCAGTCTTTATAACTTAATCTTTTTAAAAATCTGATATACAGGCCTGTTATAAAAATGACATGAATTCAAATCACAAATCGTTTTAAAATCACATGTGTGATTTTTCCCTGTTCTGTAAATCACATAATTTCAACTAAAAAAATCATAATGAAGGAAAAATGCTACAAGATGAAGAAGTATACCCACATAATCGTTGTTACGAGGACTACTTCCATCAATTTTTTATTTTTTTGAGTTTTATTTAAAAAAATTCAAATTTTTTTTAAGTTTTATTTTTTGCTTAGAAAATAGATTATTTTTTAAGTTTAAATATCTGCAGGAAAATAAAAGGTACTTTTTAAGTTATATTTTTCCTTAGATTATTAATGATTATTTATTTTTACTTTTTGCTTAAAAATAAAATGTGCGTAAGCACATATGAACGATAAAAAATAATTTTTATTTTCTTCCAAATATAAAACTTAACAAATAATCATTAATTTCTATGCAAAAAATAAAAATTGACAAATAATTATTAAAAAGTAATTTTTTTATTTTAGAAAACTTAATAAATAATCATTAATTTGTACAGAAAAATAATCATTAAAAAGTAATTTTTTAATAAAACTTATTACCGGTACGATCCCTAGTTAAAAAATAAAAAAAAAATATTTCTGCAAAACAAAAGTCTTTAGGGGTGTGCAATTTTCTTATATTTTTGTTATAACCGTATTCTACAAACAAAAATTTTGAAATAACGTAATATATTTTAAAATTTTTGTTTGTAGAATACCTTTTATGTGATTTTAAATAACTTTAATGAAAAGTGAATTTCAGAACAGGATTATGTGGTGTTATAGCAAATGAAGGGCGCGGCATATTGTGCAAGTTGTTTCCATGTACTTTTGCAAGGTATTGGAGGTAAAATGCACTTATCCTGAGATGTTAAATTCGTATAAGCACTTTCTTTGTAGCATTCTCGATATTTATATAATTTATTACATTATGCCTTAGTTCGATATTTCTATAGATATCACGATAAGAATAAGATGTTGTAAACATTTGTTTCGACCACTTAAAGAAAGTTTGCAACTCATTTCTCATTTGTCACAAGTTAAAAGTTTAATTTCGCTATATACCTACTATTATACCTACGCATCGCTGGTTATGTGTGTTACTATTACAAGCTATAATTTTTTTTAAAGTAATGGCCAGAATATTGATATTTTTAAAAGTATAACTGTGCCTCGTTATGTAGTTATAAACTTTTACCTTAATTTAATCACTTGCAATACACCAGTTACTGATGGTGACATTACGCTCCGAAGAGGTGCACCGATGGGTGTCACTGTTCCTCGTATAACTGCATAAGGTATCTTTTTATCTTTTTGATTAGCTACAAAGTCCTTTAAATCTTTGTCTATAGATAATTGTGGTGCACCCTAAAATTTAAGATTGACATTTAATCTTAGTTACAAAATAATTTTAATATTGGCATTTACCTTTAGCAGTTTAACACTGTTCTTGTAACTAACATATTCCCTAACACATAAACCTAAAATTAGTAAATCGACACCTAATGCAATGCTTTCGTGCATAAATTCCATTTCGTTTATTAAATTTATTTTATCAAAACACTGCAAGAATATTGCTGATTTTTTTTTCTTTCAAGATGCAATTACAAAATACGAACAGCTGTAGTTAAAAGACCATCACAGGATTGGAAAATTGAAATTTTGAGTAAACAATTTCTATCGGTACTTTTCTAAAATTAAAAGTACTAAATTCATGTGATATGTATTTTAAGTGAGTTGTAAATGAAATTAGATCCAAGGTAGTGGTGGTTCGACATGCCATGTTGCTCTCGTTATTGTATTGTTGTAGATATGCCACTACCTAGTAAGATAAATCTAACTTACTTACATCAAAAAATTGACTTGTTAAAGGAAAGATTGAACAACAAGACTTTATTTAAAATAAACCATAACAAACATTTTAGGATTTTAATAAAATTAAATTCAAACAGATGTCAAAAACAGTTGTAGTTATTTTTTTATTTGACAATAAATACATGATCTATTGATGTGTATTACATATTGTGTAATTGCTTTTTGAAATAATATTAAAAAATCAAGAGCTACATGCGGGTATCAAATATTCATCTGTGTTTTCTATCAATGTCAATCAAATTGAATACATATTTATAGCCCATTCAGATTGCCACGAAATTAAGTAATTTCGAGCTGAAATTACGAACGAAATCTAAAGTGTTCATACTGGGCTTTTTGACATTTGAGTTAATTTCGCAAACAGGTGATCACGTTTAGTTACACTTGTATAATTTAATTATTTTGCAAAAAGGCTTCGCACAACACTTTCGTATTGATTTAAAATATACATAAATATTAAAAACAATACTACAACAAAATTAATGTACAATTATGTACATATATATTTCCATTATTTCATTTGGCTTTTAAATTCTTTTCAAACAAAACGGACTTTCAAAGTTGTAAATCTGGTCATGGTTGCAAAAAAGTAGCTTTTTTCTACAAAACCAGCGTTGTCTATCGTAATTTCAAGTTAATTTCGACGAAATTAAGTAGAATGAGTTAATTTGGGCAATGGTAAAATGTATGCGAAATTACGTAATTTCAACTTGATTTCGGCCGAAATCACAAAATGACTTAATTTCGTGGCAGCCTGAACGGGCTATTAACGATTCTATTGTGCTTTAACCAGGTAACAGCAAAAGGCGGAGCAAATTTTAAAGAGAAAATTAAATTTTTGTTTGTTTTATATGGAATTTGACATTAATGATTAATTTTAAAAGAAAATGAAATAATTGTTACTGTCTAAATCCATATATATTTTATGATCCTTTACGCTATCACCTTGTTTAATGTGCTTTAATTCATGCTCTTCTGCACAAAAAAAAAGAAAATAAAATTCAGTGCATGTTAATTGTGAAACAAAGAAATTATGAAGTTATAAAAACGTTGTAAGCTTAAATGCCAGAATTGAAAAAGATTTAATCAAACGAGGTTAACTTCTTTTGTGCTAAAACGCAGCATGCATACCCTAAAATATAATTAAAATTGCTTTAATATTTATACTATCGCACAATTGAATAAGTTACCATAAAGCTCTCAAGGAATGTATGGTGCTATTACAGCATAAAATTATATATGTATAATATACATAACATACATAACAAATTACATACACAGTTGTAATATTTTTAATAAAACTATCGTTTTTATTATTTTTATAGCTGTATAAAAAATATATGTTGCTTGTTTAGTTATTATTATGCAATACCACTATTTATTTATTATTCCACTATTTATTTATTATTTATATATTTATTTATTATTCTTCCAATATAACTGAGCCCATTAGGCTCAGTTATAGTAATATTGAAACAAACGTGAATTTGAAAATTAAGAGTTATAATAACTTAATGCTTTATTCACAGAAGAACACTTTCGACCTCTAAAAGATTTTTTTAAATCAATTTTTTATAAACCTTGAATAAATCAAAATTTACTTTATGTACATATGTGGCCATTAATATACGTATAAAAATTATAAACTAAGTATACTAAAAAAAGCATTATTACAGTAGTAGTAATATAAAAGATCGAAATAAAAAAAATATCAATTGCAAATTGTGAAGGTCTCATATATAAAGGCCCTAACTCGATTTTACACAATACACCTCTTCACAAAAATTTTAAATAGTGTAAAAAATAACGCTTTCACAAGTAGTTGCACAGTAGAAATTACATTGTGAATATTACAGTTTCGGTTATGTTTTTACCTTTTCCTGTAAAGTTACAATTATTTGGGTTAGGGCCTTTATATTTGAGATCAACTATATATTGCACAATGTAGCCAAAATATAACTAAATGCATCGCACATTTCAAATTGCTTTCAATCGTTTGAGTTTCAAAAAGATTTCTAATTCATAGTAATAAATTTGATACCAATTTTGTTACACTTTCCATCTCTGGACTAGTTGACATCACAGTAATGCCAAGTTGCATTACTTTAACCAAGGCGAATTCATACCAGGTTGTGTTGATAGCCCAGCTGATTGGTGTTTGCTCTCGTTTTTTTGCTAATGTGTTGTCAAAAATACATTGTTTCATATCTGCTAATCTAATGTCAAAGTTTTTGCTTTGTTGTAGTTGTTGCTCTACTGCTCACACCTGGTATGAATTCGCCTTGCTTTAAACCTAATAATATGCACTTAAAAAAAGTGAGTTTTTAACCGGAATAAGAAATTGTTTATGTGTGTTTTTATATATATTTTTTATATATATTACGACAATAACAACATCTTAACTTTTACTTTTATATTAAATCAAAACGTAATATTTTAAGAATAACAATAAAAAAAATTTTTCTTTAGTATATTGTAGTAGTTCTTGAGTTGAGATTTCCTTCCCCATTTTTATAAAAGTTTGACATTTCATACTGAAACGTGCAAGTTTTTGTTTTTATTTATAGTATTGGCTACTGAATAATTTTTTTGTTTCTTTTCCCAATTAAATAATTAAACTTTATATAAGTTAATTATACAATATGTTGGAGAATTGTCAGATACACACCGTAGAAAATGATGTTAAGCAGAAATTCAATAAATTGGACGGGTATGAGTTCTATGAGAAAATATTACATTCCCCCAAGTACATTGTAGCGCCAATGGTAGATCAAAGTGAGTTGGCTTGGCGTATGATGAGTCGCAAATACAAAGCTGAGTTATGCTACACGCCTATGTTTCACAGCAACCTCTTTGCAAATGATCCAAAATATCGTAAGGATGCTTTGCAAACTTGTCCGGAGGATCGACCATTAATAATACAATTTTGCGGAAATGATGCCAAAACATTATTGGAGGCATCTCTTCTAGCCCAGGATTACTGTGATGCTATCGATATAAATTTGGGATGCCCGCAGGCAATAGCACGACGTGGTCATTATGGCTCGTTTTTGCAAGATGAATGGGAGTTGCTGGAAGGAATTGTAAGGACTTTACATGTCAATTTAAAAGTGCCTGTAACGTGCAAAATACGCATTTTCGAAGATAAACAAAGGACCATTCGATATGCCCAAATGTTAGAAAAAGCTGGTTGTCAATTGTTAACTGTACATGGAAGAACTAGAGAACAAAAAGGACCTTTAACGGGTGTTGCTGATTGGAGTTATATTCGAGAAGTTCGTAAGCATATTAAAATACCAATGTTTGCTAATGGCAACATCTTGGGTTTGGAAGATATTGAGAGATGTTTGCAGGAGACCGGTGTTGATGGTGTCATGACCGCCGAGGGTAATTTACACAATCCAGCCATATTTTGCGGCCAATGCCCTAAAACTTGGGAAATGGCCGAAGATTATCTATCGTTTGCAGAAAAATATCCTTGTCCCATTTCATATATTAGAGGGCACTTATTTAAAATTTTCCATCATATTATGAATCTTAAGCCAAATAGTGAACTGAGGGAAGAATTGGCGGTGGCAAATGAATTGCAAAAGTTTCGTAATGTGGTTAAAAAGATACAAAAAAAATATGAACCATTTCATGAAGGCATCCAAGTTTACGAAACTGAAGAAGTTGACCCAAATTTTACGCAACAATCGTTGGGTCTTAATCTTGCTTTGCCTCCCTGGCTATGTCAACCGTACGTTCGAGTGGCACCAGAAATGCATAAACAAATTATTGCTGAAAAGGTGCGTATGGCAGAAGATCCCAACCGAGAGAAGCGCCAATATTTTGATAATGATGGCCAAGAGATTTCCCGTAAACGTATGAAGAAACTACGACGGCGCATGCGCCGTCCAAGTAAACCTGAGGGTAAACATGAACGAAATTTGGAAAATTGTAGTCAATGTAACAATCCCATGGGTTTTAAATGTGAATTTCGTCTTTGTCGCATATGTTGTCGTGAAAAATGCTATACCGAAGATCATAATTGTCCGGGTCATGGAATTTTAATAAAATCTAGGCGTGCTAAGGCAAAACTTTATGAAGAATCAGCAAAAAATGATTCTGGTTTAGCTGATGAAGCTGATGAATCCGGCGAAAGTTTAAAAGAACAAAATGTTGTTTGTTCGATGTCTGTGGATGCCATTAATTCTGACATTAGTTAGTATTAAATTTAATTGGCATAAAAGTTAGATAATTTTTGTTTTTATTTATAATATGTAGTTATGTATAATATAACAAATTTTGTAAATGCAAATTTATGGACATATGTGCATATCAATGCAAAATATAAAATTAAGGCGTAACCGGAAAAATGAAATATTTTTTAATACAAACACGAACTTAGGACCTCATTTTATAAAACAAAAAGTAAGTTAAATAAATTTTATATGGAAAAATAAACTTAAATTTTTTTCCAGTATTTCTCATACAAAATTGAAGCGTTTGTAAATGTTTCGGTTTAGAAAAAACGGTTAGCTAATAGCACAATTTTTACCAAAAAATACTTTAAAATTACTTGTGACACAACATTACTTGTGACGTAACAAGTTTTTTAGTATACAGTGGATCAATAAAGTCTAGGCACAACATGATTTTTAAAAGTGTTTCGCCAGTAACTTTGCATCTGCATAACTTGATAAAATTATTTTCATGCTATTTTCAAGATTGATAGGTTTATTGACCATTTAACACGAAAAATAATTCATCTCTTATTATTTCTAATATGCAATGGCTTTTAAACTAAAAAATAAGGTAAGTCTATGTAAAACAAGTTTAGGCACACATGTGAAAATTTTCGGTATATTCGGGGTTTTTGCATGTCTAGTATTTGGTTGAACCTCCTTTAGCTTGGATAATTGCTTCTAAACGTCTACTCATACTTCTTACTAGGTTAGATGTTTCATCAGGAGTAATTTTTTCCCATTCTAAGCGAAGTGCCGCTTTAAGTGATTCTTAGGATGTAATGTGATGTTTCCGTATTTTTTTCTCTAGTAAGTGCCAAATATGCTCTATAGGATTCGTGTCTGGCGATTGCGGAGGGGTTTTTAACTATTTGTAGTGGTATATAAGCCATTCCTGCACAAGATTTGAAGAATGTTTTGGGTCATTATCTTGTTGGAACAAGAATTTCCCATTTAAGCCCAGCTTCGCAACACTTGGAGATAAGTTTTCTTTTAAAATATTTAAATAAGAGTGCTTGTCCATTTTGTCGTCTATAAAGACAAGATTTCCCACTCCAGATGACGCCATACATCCCCAAACCATAACATTGCCACCACCGTGCTTCACAGTCTTAATAATATTATTTTCTTGAAGCTCTTTGTTTGCTTTTCGCCAAATTTTTTGTGGACCATCTGAACCAAAAATGTTAAACTTTGATTCATCACTAAATATCACACTGTTCCAGAAGGCTTCAAGGTGATTAATGTGGAGTTTTGCGAACTATAAACGCTTTTTCTTGTTTATGTCTGAAAGACAAGGTTTGCGACGGGGAACTCTTCGATGATATCCAGCTCTGTGCGAGCTATTTCTTAATGTTTGTGGATTAAGGTCTTCACCAAAACTTTTCTTCATTTCCCGACACAATTCTACAGCTGAAATCTTTGGATTTTCAGCCACTGCAGCAACAATGATACGCTCCTGACGAGATGTAAATTTTTTTGGACGTCCTCTTCTCCTCTCACGCTCTAATTTGTTGGTTTTTTCATAATGTTTTATGATGTTTCTTACACTGGTATCGGGCCTCTGTACAATCACACCAATTTCGCGATAGGATTTTCCCTGTGCATGAAGATTTATTATAAATTTACGGACATCTACGGAAATTTCTGAACGAATGCTCATTTTGCTGTTTTCGTCACGAATTAAATACCAAGAATATTTTTTACATTTAAAACTCTCGCCTACTGAGGATTTAACATGTGCTTAAACATGAGTTGAAATAAAAAAGTGAAAATTTACCGTTATACAAGGGATTAAAGGGCATTAATGCAGTAAGTGCCTAAACTTTTTTAGATAGACATAGCTTGTTTTTTAGTTTTTAAAGCGTTGTATATTAGAAACAATAAGATATAAAATATTTTTTGTTTTAAATGGTCAATATAAATCTCAATCTTTAAAATGATATCAAAATTATTTTATTAAGTGAACCAGATGCAAAGTTATTAACAGAACACTCTTGAAAATCATGATGTGCCTAAACTTTATTGATCCACTGTACATACATATCTAGCAGAATTTAAAAATTATAAACTCTAATACTCAGGGCCCCATTTTTTAAAACAAAAGAGTCAAATTAAAAAAAAAAATGTATTGAAAAAATCTAAATTTTAAAAATTTCCTAGGTTTATCCTTATTTAAAAATATTTAGATGAAAAACTATTAAAAATCAAATTTATCTCAGCTGGGTATTAGCATTGTTACGTTTTTACTTTACGTTGGGTTCTTTTAATTGCAAAAGAAAGCATGCTCATTTAAATTTCACTGTAGAAACTTTTTATTCAGCTTTAAATAACTTCTATCGACACCACTGTTAAAACACACAAACTGACTCTTAGACGTTTCCAATAATACTGCCATGCCGTTTGGAACCAGGAATTATATTTATAGGCGAGCAAAAACGCCTAGATAGTTCTATAATAGAAGGATCTGGCAGGTTCCTTTTTTATGGTTGTATTTATCACCCTTTTACAATAGGACAGAAACAGGGCAGACAGACGAGATTTGATGGCAAGGTGTTAAAGAGGTAGAGTGTATATTGCATTACTTTTTCTACAAAGCTGGTCTGTCAGCCCAGCCCATTTTCTGTCTAAACGTACGTGTGTGTATCTTTGCTGTCTTTTGTAGTTATGTAAATATATTTCTGCTGAAGAGAGAAGGCGTGTTTATTTCATACTTGTATTAATCTGCATGTTAAAACTTGAGTGGCCTACACTCAACTTTACCATACCCAATGGAAACAGGTATTTTTATGAATATATTACATAAAGAATAAAAGTTCAAAGTATATTCGAATTGAAAAATTGATTATTTTTGTTTTGGGGTTTTTGCGCCTTCCCGATTATGCCCAAAATTTTTTTGTTTTGTTTTTTCTTTTATTTTATTTACTATCATAAAATCAATATAAAATTTTCTAAACTTAACGTATACAACTTATGAGATTCTACATAAAGTATTGCAACAATTAAAACATTTTTGTATTGTATAGTGACAGATATATCTATTTAAGGTAAAAAGATAGGAAAAACCTTTCAGTTGGAAAAGAAATTTTAAATTGACCCCTTTAGCAACTTCTTTACAGAAGTTGTAAAGTCGGTTAATTCAGCAAATTTTTGTAGTTTGAAATTTTAAATTTGTTGTGTGGTTTTAAAAAGGTTTCATTAATAAAAACTAAGTCAATTTGCTTTTGAATTAAAACTGGAGAATGGAGCTACTGTTTGTCATGCCTTGCGCATAAAAGTGCATAACATGAATCATGGTTACTACTTCTTGATTATATGACATATTTGAGCATATTGCCGAGTACTCTCATTTTATCATATTTTGTTTTACATTTCTCCAAAGCGTTCAGAGCTTCAAAGCAAATCTCTAATATTTTTTCATTAGATAAATCATCGTCTTTGTTATGACTAGATTCAGTTGCACTCTGTCGAGGTTCTCTTACTTGGTTTGTTTCATCTGGCCAACCGTTACTTGGTCTTGCTACGTTGTTGGCAATAGGAGGAAAATCTTCTGTTTAGAGATTTAACTGAGGCCTGTTTTTGGTAAAACTTACTTTTCTTTGGTTTCTTGAGGCTCTTTGGCGGATTTCAAGATATTCCCTTCTAGATGGACAGCGTGCATCATCAGCTCTATGGTTGGTGTTTTTCAAGTTATTTTTAACACAGTTAAAACATTTATAAACAACTGGTCCTCGAGTTGGGGCCTTGCTAAGTGGGCACTCGGAGTAATCATGCTGGCTACCACAACCGATGCAGTTATTGTTTCTGTGACAATTTGAGGAACCATGGCCGAACATGGCGCATTTTGAACAGTGAGTTGGACCTCTAGATCTGCGTAAGGGATTTCTCCAATGAACCGCTATGTTGTGAAAATACTTTATTCTACAAATTTCTTTCTTTGAAATCTGTTTTTTGTCGAACTCGATCATGTAAATTGCGTTATCTGCGGAAGTTCTTTTGGTAATAATTTATTTTATGTTGATTGAAGTAATATTGAAAAATTGCTTAAATTCTTCAAAAATATCTTTAGTCTCTACCTGTGGTAATCCAAATAGGATTAGCTTGAATTTGTTTTGATCCTTTATTGGGTGTGTGTAAAACTTTATCTTTCTTTCCTTTAAGGCTTTTATGGTTTCCTCATACTGAGGTAACGTGATAGGTAAAATTTTGGTGCCAACGGACATCCTTTTATATATGCAGGTTTCTCCGAATAACCCTAATACATTGGAAAAACTATTATCCAAGTCCACCACAATTGGCGGAATTTTTATTGGAGTCTCCTTATACTCTCCATCTTCTGAGTCAGTTTCATCCATATCGGATAATGCTTCAAATCTGTTTGTAAACTTCTCATCTACTTTTTGATATTTATATCTTGGATTATTTCCTCAAAATTTATTACGTTTTGTGGACATAGCTATAAATTATACAGTTCTTCATCCCCATAAACTAAAGGCACATACTAAATTTCGTTTTAATATGTCATACGGTATGACCTGTGGAGCGTTTTCAAAATTTGGGAGTAAGTAAACTACCCTTTTCCCCTTCCCGATTATGTCCAAAATTTATACAGTTCTTCATCCCCATAAACTAAAGGCACATACTAAATTTCGTTTTAATATGTCATACGGGGGGTTTTAATATGGGGGAAGATAACTACCCCTTGCCCTCTTCCGATTATGCCCAAAAACTATACTGCTCTTCATCTCCATATACCAAAGGCACATACTAAAATTCATTTTGATATGTATGTCAAACGGTATGACCTGTACAAACTCCACAAAAATAGTGGCATCCACACCCACCCACCCACAGACATCATCGCGAAAATAGTCTAAATGGATTCAGGAGATCTCAAATCGTATAAATCCGTCAAAATCCCGACCTCGAATTTTTTCGTGATTTCTATACTTTACCTTATACTACGTATGGTAAAGTAAAAATAAAAAATTTAACCATTTAACTGATTTTAACAATACTGCCGAATTTCTGTGAAGTTCTTTGATTTGTGCAACCACAAATTTTACCAACTTGATTTTATAATTTCCTGACAATGTTTTTATTTATTTAAGTTTTGGCAATCTGTATTGCCATAATAGGGGTCGGCTTTGTACAGACGAAAAGAAGAGCTCCACGCTCAGGTTTGCCATCTTGAATTTTTATAGTCCGGTAAGGCAAAGTTTTTTTTAGAATGAAAATTAATTAAAAAATTTATATTAACACGAAGAAAAGAATAATTACAATCTATAATATGTACATACATACATACATGAAATATTTTTTGAAAATTTTGTTGCCAGTATACCTATTAATCGATATGAATTACAAAACCGCAAACTATAAAAATTTAAATATTCATTTATTAAAAAATAGTTTACAAAAATTAAAAACAGAGAAAATTCGGTTTGATGGATAATACTGTATCTCATTTGTTTTTCCACAATTGGTGAATAATAAATAGTGACTATTCTCAACCAATTATCAAGATTTTCCAAAAAAGACAAAAAAAAAAGAAACAAATTTTTCGTGCAAATAAATAAAAAAATATATTATTAAAAAATAGGCAAGAAAAGTATATATGTACATATGTATTTTGAATATAGCAGAAAAGGACAAAATCGATGTGTATCGTTGGCAAGAATATTCCTATCGAGCTATTGAGTGGAAAATTGGTATAAGTCACAAAACTGTTCACGGATACTTAAAAGACATTGAAAACTATGAAAAGAAAATTACAAACGAACGATACCAACCACTTTAACTCCAACCGAATAGAGAAAAGAATTGCATCAAAATCTCTGTTTTCAGCACCAAAAATCAGGTATCAAGCTAGTATCCTCAACCGCAAAAATATCCATTTTAAGCTGTGAATACCTTGGATTTAAAAAAAAACTGCAGAAAAAACGTCGCTGAATAGACTGCATTTACAATAAGCGGCATTTAGACGGTCTATCACGACTTGTCAGCGGGGCGTGATGGCAAGCCAACCAGCTCGTGTTTGTCAGCCGCGCTGGATGAAAATCAATTTTTTTTTTATATTTTGTGTTTGCCGTCACGTCATGAAGCTCGTCTAAATGCATGTTTGTCAACCACAGTGTAAATTTCATTTGTATTTTTGTAAGCGAGCAGTAAAGATGTCTCGGCTAGAGCGCTTGTTTTTAAGAGACTTTATTGTTTTTGCATGTGGGTTAGTTTTTATGTATGGTATTGTATGTAAAACGTTTTTATTACAGTTTATTTTTAAAATATTTCATTTATGTAATTATTGGGTAATTCCACGTCAAATCAACAAGGCACTCAAAATGACTACTTCAGATTTTATTGAAACTTTTTCTACTTATATTCTTTGACTCCCTGAATCCAAATATGATGTTTACAGTTTTTCCGCTACACAGTTATCAAAATTGAATAATGTCGCTTTTTTGCATATGCGCTCGAGAATTAAATATATCCTAAATCCAGTTCTATAAGTCCTAGAAAGATGACTAATAGCTCATTTTAAAGGGTATTTCATACGCTTTAATTTGGTATCAATAATGAATCATGAAATTTTTTAACAAATTTTTTTCTGATATTTAAAAAAAAGTTTTATTAAAATCTTTGAGATAGTGTCTTTTAATTTTTTTTAAATTTACATATGTTTTTTAACATGGCTTAGTGAGTACGCCATAAAAATTTCAGAGTGGGACCATGGTGGGATCAACTTAGGATAGCTTCTACCATTATTACTTGTTCTTAAAATTAAGATAGATTTGATTTAACCTTAAACAGGCACAATAAGAAAGGAATCACGGTGCATTGAAAGTAAAATACTGAAAAACTGTAGAGTAAAAGTATTACACGGAACTGTGTTCTTTTGCAAAAATAATATAAAGAATATTTGTATTTTTTCAATAAATTTTTTTAAATAATTGATTAGAAACTGAAGAATAAATAAAAATATATAGTCATGATGCCGTTGTTTATAATTCTCTATAATTCCATTGTCCAAATTCGTTTCGTACTCTTTTTTGATTGTCATCTTCCTATAATTCATCAATTAATAAAGCAGCAGCTAAATCTTAAATAAGAACCTCACTGCTCAGTGTCTGTTGTAAATAATAATGTAAATGTTTGATAATCTTCGCTTGATCATGTAAATGCTAAACACTCTCATCACGCCACGCTGACAAGCAGGGATCGACCGTCTAAATGCCGCTTTATATTCAAGGATGATAGACGGTTCCGCCATCACGCATGTCGGCCTAATGACGTAACGAAACTGTCTTCCTATTGGTTAATAATTCTGACAGAGTATAACTATAAATTATGAGAGTTTTTAATAAAAATGTTAAGAGTTTATTTGCAGGGTTGCCAATATTTGCCATTTTCTTAGATTTTTTTATACGTATTTATTTGCAGAAATTTGTTGATTACAGAGTTGGCAACTTTACATAGGTCGAACAACGTCATCTAACGGAAAAACCTGCGCATGACGTAATCTTGTCCTCTATCATTCTTTACTACCCAGAATACATAATTTATGAATTTACAAATGAATATACATAGTAGATATTGGAATGACAAAATTAACACCTGTAGAGGGGTATTCAAATTCTGCACTACCAGTGTTTTTAGAGACAACCTTGATAAGAACAACGTCAATGACTAAATTGTAAAATCGTTTTAATATAAGCGGAATTGTCTCTTTAATCAACTGTTTAAATTTTTTTTTAAACAATTTAATAATTAATTTGATAAGATAATTAAAAAATAAATAAAAAGTATAAATAGGAAATCCACAATAAATTGTATACAGTTTCAATTTCAAACAAATCCTAAGAAAATGAGTAATTTGCTAATAAGTCTTATGGTAAGTTTTTAAATCATAAAACAACTAACTTTCTTTACAAATCCGCATTTTAGGTGTTAGTTCAATCAACCATTTCACTGACCCTGGAATATCCAATGCTAAAAGGTACCTTTAATGCAGTGCAAAATCCTTGCAGCGATATACGTAATGGTCAATATATTTGCCAAGATTGTAGTACTTTAGGATTTTGTGTGTAACAAAATGGTGCTTGGACAACATTTAAAATAACCGAATGCCAAACGAATCACAATCTGTATTGTGACGAGGAGGCTCCTGGTTGTGTTTTCAAACAAAGTTGCACAGAAGGCTCAAGAGGTCCAAAGTTTGAATGCCAAAATGCTGGCATTTTTCCGGATCCTTATGATTGCAAATATTTTCATATTTGTGATAAAAATAACGATGGTAAACGATCAATGTGTCCTAGGGGTACAGCTTATTCACCCGCTACCAAAACGTGTTCTCTATCATCTAATGCGGATGTTTGTAACGAACCTCAATATAATTGCAATGCTTTTGGACAAAAGGCAGCTTGGCCGTCCGATCCCAGTATTTACTATGTATGTCATGCTACAAATATAGCTGGCAATCAACTACGTTATCCTCTTTTGTATCGTTGCCAAAGTGGTTATGTTTTTGTAAAAAACAAATGCGTTCCATATACAGCACCTACAGTAGCAACGCCACCAGCCTCAACAGCTTTACCTGTACTAAAAACATGTCGACCTGGTAGTGATTTAACTTCAAATCTACATGATTGCTATTCGTATTTTGTTTGCGTTAATAAATTATTGGTATCGACTACGTGTCCAACTGGCACTCATTTTAACTCTTTAACGAAAAGTTGTGTACTTGGCAAGTGTTCGTTTTAATGTTCGCTTCAGTTATAAAGAAATTAAAAACAAAATATTAAAGATTAGACAAAATCATTTAAGTTTTTCAAAAAAAATCTTGAACGGTAAGTATGTATCCCATTTTTACCCTTCATATATAACGGAAGGTAATTTGAATTATTTGTAAATTGTACTAAATATGCTCATGAGTACTGTACTACAGTTGGCATTCGAATTGTACTGAACAAATCTGGAGTGGCCTCCACTCAAATTTACAAAACCTCATGCTAACAGATATTTTTATCGATATATTTCATAAAGAATAACAGTTCATGGTATATTATAATCAAAAAATAAATAATTTCGGTTTTGGGTGTCAAGTAAACTACCCCTCGCCACGTCTCGATTTTGCCCAAAAACTATTCAGCGTTCACAAAATTGGGATATCAAGTAAACTATACAGCTCTTTATATTCATATGCCAAAGAAATATACATGCTGAATTTCATTTTGATATGTCAAACGGTATGACCTTTAGAGCCTTCACAAAAATAATGGCATACACAACAGACATCATATCGGAAATAGGCAATATGGATTCAGAAGACCTCAAAACGTATAAATCCGTAGAAATCCCAACATAGATTTTTTTCACGATTACTATACTACTATAGTAAAATAAAATGTGCAATTGTATTGAATTTATCATCCCTGCTGGAGAGTATATCGCAACCGGCTTTGATTTTTAAAGCTTTTCTGCACGTATTTTCTTCTCCAGATTTTTAAAATTCAGCTTTTTACCGAAGGCCAATGTTGCAGACATGTTGGAGTCGGTGAAAATCGCTGCGGCAGGGAAGTCTTGGTAAGTAAATATTTATACGGGTTGGATGGCGTCTTCTTACCTTTAGGTTGGGGCTTATTTTATTTCGTGTTTTCAGACAAAATTAAGAGCAAATATGAGATTGGGATTTTAATCTGACTTGTCTCACATTTGGAACGTGCGTCTTAGGCTGTTAAATAAATGTACATATTTCAAAAGCATATTTTTTTGCCTTCGAACAAGCGATGGAAATTATGGCATTTTTATGGTAACGATTCAACGAGTGTGTCCTTGGGCCTCCACTTAACCTAAGACGGCTTTGGTTATCGCAGGCGGTAAAAGGGGCTTAAAAGCTGATTATTAGTGCGCCTAAATTTTAATTTAATAAACAACAAAAGATTAATGAATTAAATTAATTTTCTGTTTAGCCGGAAATTTCATGACATTTATAAATGATCATGCCATGACATGGCAGATGTCGGATTAATTTTTCAAGATGACCATGGCATGGAATGGCCTGTCACCAGTCAGTTAATTTTTTTCCAGAACTTCTGGTGTTATATCATTATTAACATGTGTTATGTTAGCCTCCAATTGTTTAAGAGTTTATATGTTTTTAACATAAGACATAACGTACCCCCCAAAGAAAAAATCAAAAAATCGCGCGTTCTTGGAGACCATGAAACAGCTATATTTCGTGAAATAGTATTATCACCAAATTACGTTTTAAAAATTCGATTGTTTTGTGAGAAGTATGGCACGTAGCAGAGAGACGCTGTTAATATTTATCTCATTCATTTTTGAAACAAATATTCATAGAATGTATGTATGTATATTTTTATGTATGTATGTATGTATGTATGTATGTATGTATGTATGTATGTATGTATGTATGTATGTATGTATGTATGTATGTATGTGTGTATGTATGTATGTATGTATGTATGTATGTATGTATGTATGTATGTATGTATGTATGTATGTATGTATGTATGTATGTATGTATGTATGTATGTATGTATGTATGTATGTATGTATGTATGTATGTATGTATGTATGTATGTATGTATGTATGTATGTCGATAGGGTACACCATTTACTGTAATAACATATCCTACTTTATTTCGAAGAAACAAGGATTGGCAATGCCATTGCATTGTCTTTACTCCACATTCGACAATTTTGTTTGTTGACGTAACCATTAAAGCCCAGTATTCTGTTCAGTTTTTCATGTGGAATGCTGTCAAACTACATACATATGTACATACATATGAAAAAGTTATGAAAAATGTTGCAGAAGTAGTACTCTGTTTTTACTGTAGAAAAACATTGAAATGTTTCTGCCAACATTTTATCAAAGCTTTGAAATAAATCAAATGTGCATTTTTTCATGTGCAATTTTTCAATTCTTTGGATATGATTAATATTATCTTTGTATGAAAGTGGCCAGGTCCATATCTTTCACTATGTGAATGTCAGGCGCGACAACTTACGTTTATAAAACCTTTACTCACACAAAATGGCCGTACCTGTTATACAGTGATTGTTATATATTTTGATTTGGATATGATCACGCCCACTGTTACAATCATATCTATTATTATTTCGGCTACTTATCTTAATAACAAATTTATGCATACAAAGCTTGAAGGTTTGTATGGGAAGCATAATGCCAATTATTCTTAATTTCCTGAGATCATAAATATTTACAATTTGCTTGAAGAAAAAGAATAGTATAAATTTTATTTAAGTTCATGTCAAAGATTCTAAGATTTTATATTTTTCTTATTATTTGATCATAATAATTGTAATTAACAAGTTCCAAATGAACAAGAAGAAAATACTTCATTGAAATAAGTACCCAAAGGACATTCCATAACTTTTAAACTGCCATTAATAGCGGAACAATAGTAGTATTTACGACAATCCTCAGTATCGGAAAATAAACCAACTTCGGAGCATACTCTTGCTAAAACGGGAGCCCTGGAGGTTGGTGCAATGTCAGATGTTGGTGATGGTGTTGGACTACCCGTTGCGCCGCTGGTAGGAACGGTTTGCAATGGTTTGTTTGCAGCACGACAAAAGTAACCATCGAATATTTCACCATCGTCACAACGATATAAAGTGGGATAAAGAACGCGTTCATCTTGATTTGAAGTGGCCTTACATATGTAAAATATATTCGGACTTAAGGGCCAAGCGCGAGCATCGCCGGCGTTAAGACACTTAAATTGTTTTTCATTACACACAGGATGTGTTATGGTAAAGGAACATTGACCGGTAGCTGGATTAAAAGCTTTATCACTGCCACAATCAACGCTGGCTGAAACTAAAGTGGGACCCACAAAGTAGCACATATGATATTTTTGGCAATCATAGGGATCCGGAAAGATACCATGGGATGTGCAGGGGAAATTGCCCTCAAAGCTAAAGGGATGACAAGGTCCAGTTGCGTTGCTGCAGCCTCCCATACGTGCATTACAATAGAAGCCGTTTTGAGTATCACATGTTTCAACGGGTATGTTGACCCAACCATTTGAATGTTTAACACAGGTCGATAACAAATCGCAAGATTCACAAATGGGTCCTGGAGATTGGCGTCCTTCACAAGTATTAGTTTCACGCGGTTCTATTTGAGTTCGAACAAAGTTGATTAATCTCACTGCAAATATGTTAGGGAAGAAAAAAGTTACCTATAAAAATAAAAGTTAATCAAATTAATGGCTTTAAGGACTGATTGAGTAGCAAAGCAATAAGAAACAATTTATTTAAAAAAATTTGTTAAAAATAACTTAAAGCTAAATCAAAATAAAGTGATCTTAATGTTAGATTTTCTTCTGTTCGTTGTTTGGAGTATCAAGGGGTTGTTACGTACTGCAAGTGGCCATAACTACAAATTGTCAACTTGAGTTCAGTCACGTAGAGAAATAAATCTATAAATATAATAAAACTGTAACAGGACCATTTCTGTACACGAAATATGTTTTGAAAATTTTGTTGCTAGTGCAGATAGTAATCGAAATGGAATACAAAACAGCAATTTTTAGTATTTTTGTCTGTCCGTCTGTCTGTGGTCGCTTCACGTAAAAACTACTGGATGAATTTTAATAAAATTTTGTGTTACCTTAGTTCAAATATATAAATGATATTAAAATGATAGAAAAAGTAGTGAAAGTACGCAATTTTGCCGATTTAAATGTAGTGCAAGCTTGACAGCACTTTTTATTTTTGTCAGCTGGTTCCAATAAAACATACTACTTTCTTTCCGAAAAATATATTAATTCCAAAATAAAGTGGAGAAAAAGCAGTGAAAGTGCGAGATTATTTTAGTAAGGATGAGACCCTTTATATAAATATGAAGTAAATACATAAACCATAACTGAAGCACTAACCAATATGCATAGTTAAAGGATGGAAACCTTTATATAAAGTAAAGCACAAAGTACACAGAGATGTAAATAGTGATTGATGAAAATGACCACAATCAGACTTTCCTAAGCTTGTCAAGAAAGAGACAAATATAGTACCAAATTTTTACGAACATCGGAAAAATAAACAAAACAAAATTTTTTTAAAATTTTCCTTTAAAGCGTGTTCGTTGTTTAAAACTTTGTACTTTAAAAGTTAATTTGTACATTAAAATATTAATTAAACAACAAAGTATAATTAAAACAAAAAATCAAAACTCTTTGGTGGTGTGAAATAAGCTTGAGAAATATATTTAATGAAAGTTACGCACATTTACAATAATAAGAAAATAATTAATAAGAAAATAGCACAAAAGAAAACCAATGTTTACGAAATAACACAAAAGAAAACTAATCAACGTGTGAAAGAGAAGGGTTGAATTAGTATTTTTTGCCATCCTGTTTATACGCCGTTTCACCTCTTGGGTTCTCTTTGAAGTAAAGTAAGGGTCTTTAGTGTGGATTGCTTTCAAAGCAAAATCAAACAAAGGACGCCGACGAAGTGGCGGGCACAGCAAGTAAGGTATAAAAATTACGGAAATGTGATTATGGTACTAGAAAAAATAAAATATTTTAATTATTTAATATTATGCTAATTACCCATAACGTTTTATAATAAAAATGTAATTTATTTGTTGGGGGAAAAGAGCTAGTCCCTATACATATTTCACTGGTTGCTCAGGACAGATCATCAGGAAACCTTTTTCCTAATTTTAGAGAAGCCAAAAATACTCTATAAGTAATAAAATTCTACAAAACACAATGAGAATTATGCTTGTTAATAGAATAATATTACAGAATATTAAAGCTTCAACAAAACACCAACAAACAAACCACGTTTTTATTTTTCCTTACTGTCCTTCTACAATATTTTTAGCCATTTGTAAAGGGCAGAGGATATCTGAGCTTAAGTTTTAACGCGGGGCACCATCCACTTACCATGGGTGGCGTTAAGAGGCCTCAAAGTATGCTACCTTGCACCTTAATATTGTTTTAAAGCTTGGCATTTCTTCATTTGTTTGATTTTTATATTATATATGATTTTAAAGCTAAAAACATTAAGTAAAATTTTCAACCCAATGTCAAAACTTAAGCTCAGATACTCCCCTGTTATGATCATATTAAATTTTGCATCAGTCGGATTAGCTCTTTAATCCTGGTACTCTTTTCAGTTTTTCATGTGGAATGCTGCCAAACTACATACATAAAAAAATTTTATGAAAAAGTCATAAAAAAAAGTTGCAGTTTTTACTGTGGAAAAACATTTAAATGTTTCTGGCAACATTTTATCAAAGCTGTGAAATAAAACAAATGAGCATTATTTCATGTGGAATTATTTTGTGGAAAATTTTGTAAAACAATGTGGTATATTTAAAAGCAATAAACCGTTAAATTCTTCCAAATCGCAAGATAGACCCCCAATTTGAAATGTCAAATTTTCCTTGTGAAATAATAAATATTTTGATTCTACTCCACTCCGCACCGTATTCAGACTAAACCAAAGTATTAATCAATTTTTGAATCGTATCGAAGGGTTTAAAAATTGGTTTATATTTACTTGGGTTTCATTTGAATACGGTGTGAAAAAATATGAATTAAAATAAAGTATATGCAAGGTAATTATATGTACATATGTGTATATTTGGTTGTACCGAAAAGTGGCTGAATTAATATTCTCTAAATATTTTGTAATTTTTTTAAGTCGTTTTTTGTCGAATTTCGAATTAGTGATAAAAAAAATCGAATTTTTCATAATTGAAGTTTTTATTTTTTTGTATAGATTGATTTTGCGGCCATACTTAAATTTCTTGTTAAATTAAAAAAAGTGCGTATCACTATAGCTCACAATAACAAAAAGTAATAAGAAAATAAAATTAAATGGTGACCCCATAGGTGACGTAATTTCACCTTTATGATCATATCCTATTATAGACAGATACTTGAAAGTTCCACAGAATGTTCGTTACTATGCCTGTTATAATTATAACAGACATAGTAAGTTATAATTATAACATAGTAACGTTACTATGCCTGTTATAATTATAACAGACATAGTAAGTTATAATTATAACATAGTAACATAATAACTTATTATAATAAGTATAAATATTTAAAATTAGAAATTAAAGGGTGTCCCATTAGTTGGTTTAATTTGATATATATGGCCAAACTTTTGAACCGTTATAGACACACTATAATAACAAGAATAAAATATGAATTTAAAAATTAAAGGGTGTCCCAATAGTTAATGTAAGTTGAAATTTACAAAGAACCTATATTGCTTAGTCCGCTACAGCAACAAGTATAAAGTTTGGATCTATAAATTACAGGGTGTCCCCATTATTGATGTAATTTGACCATTATGTCCCCATCTTTGAAACCGTTATAGACAAACACTTGAAAATTAGATAGAATGTTCACTACTATGTGTGGTGTAACAACAACAAGTATAAATATTTAAAATTATAAATTAAAGGATGTCGCAATAGTTGATGTAATTTGATGTATATGGACACACAGTTAAAATTTACAAAGAATCTGTATGACCAAGTCCTCTATAACAAGTATTTAAATTAAAATTTGAATTTGACGGGTGTCCCAATAGGTGACGTCTTTTGATATATATGGCCTTTTTTTTGCCAAACACTTAACAATTAGACAGAATGTCTATTACTATGTCTGTTATAATAAGTATAAATATTTAAAATTATAAATTAAAGGGTGTCGCAATAGTTTATGTAATATGATGTATATGGCCAAACTTTTAAGCTTTTTTAAACTTTTTAAGCTTTAGATTATTGAATTTCAAAATTAGTTTTTTTTTTATCTGAATTGCCATTTTTTGCTATGACACTTAAAAAATCCCGCTACAATCTTCCTCGAATATAATATAATCATTATATATATAATAACCGTCTTAAAAATTTAGCATAAAAATTATTGAAATTTCCTTTTTTTTTGTGAAATTTGAGTTTTTGATGAAAGTTTAAATTTTGGCTTAAGTTTTGATATTTCGCTAAAACTTCGAACTTGTGAACTTTGGAATTGTTGGTAGCAATTCGGTTTTTAGTAAAATTTTGATTATTTTAGAGAAGTTTTGATTTTTTAGTTATATTTCCTTTATATTGTTAAATTTTAATTTTAGGATAATAATCGATTTTTGTGAAATTTCTACTTCGTTTATTTTAGTAAAATTTCGATTTTTTTAGGGAAACTGAGATGTTTGGTAAAATAATTTTCCTTTTTTTTTATTGGAATTTAAAGTTTTAATGAAATTTTGAAGAAAACAATAACATAAAGAAAATTTAAAAAATAGGGGTAGCCGTCGTTTATCTCAAACATTTATGCTGATATCGAAAAGCAAACACTCTTATCGACAGACCGGTAATATTATATATTGAATAGACTCCCCTACCTATAGGGATTGTAAATATCATTATACATAGTTGTAAAACAGTGTTGTAAACCTAAATCGCGAGGAATGTTAAGAGGTCAAAATAAATTGGAAGATACTACAGTTTCATTTAAAATTAAAAATAACGTCTGTATATTTGTAACTCAATTAACACCCGCACTATGTAGTTTAAATTTTTTAATAATTTAATCTCATTAAAAAAAAAACGAAATAATATTAATCACTTTTATTTAGCTAGAAACTATAATTTTTTTCAAGATCATTTCATTTAATTAGTTAAGAAAATTTTACACAATATTTACCAATATAATCGTTATTATACACTTCATATTGAATGACGTATTTCGCTACTAATTTTTATAGACTTTTTAGTCTTGAATTAAAATCACGAATATAAACGTTTCTTAATAAAGTAGAAAAGGAAATCTGTTTTATATCATTTACTCGTATTTGTTTTTGTTTTTCAATATCATACACTTTTTGTATAACAACACTGATAATTTTTTTCTTTTCGGGTACTTTTCTTAGTTTTTATAAAAAAAATTATTTTCCAAAACTTATCTCAACTGCCGTGTTGCTGATGGCAATATATATATGTATACCTTCAAGTATAGAAATTATATAAAATGATAACTATTTGTGTCTCATGTATTTATATAATTAAAGAATTTTTTTGGTTATTCTCTTTACTCTTTCATTTGTGGAAACATTTTTTTTTTAAGATTTCTTATTTCCCACAATTTTTAACCGTTTTATCATTTCAAAATATTGAAAGTATCTATACTAATTTGGTGTGGTAAGTTTGTTTTAACGTTTGTAAAATTTTAAACTATGGATAATTAATATATTACTTCCAGTTTCATTTGTACAATTATTAAATTACATCACTGTTGGAACACCCTTTAAATTTTAGTAATTGTTTTTATAGCGGACTTGGTAATAGACTTTCTATAATAATATCGTACGCCTACCTATTGCGGTTCAAAAAATAAAACCATGTTACTGATGGAACACCCTTTAGTGATTAGTATTTTTACAGCGGCCGAAGTAAAGTCTACTTATTACGGTTCACAAAATAAGGCTATTTACGTACAAATCATGTCTCTGTCGGAACACCCTTTAATTTTGTTATTTGATATAGCGGCCATGTCAATTCTCTTTCTATGAAAATATCAAGAACCTGCCTATTACGATTAAAAAAATAAGTCACTATAAGTGAAAAACATGCGACTGTCGGAATATGCTTTAATTTTTAGTAATTGTCATAGCGGCAATGAAAACACATCTTCTGTATAAATTGGAAGAGTCTACCTATTATTAAAAAAATAAGGCGTTATATATGCAAATCACGTCACTGTCGGCACACCTTTTAATTTTTAATATTAGTTATAGTGGCCATAGTAATATACCTCCCGTAAAAACTTCAAGAGTCTACCTATTATCGTTCCAAACTTAGGCCATATACATACATGCAAATCACGTCACTATCGGAGCACCCTTTAATTTTTAGGTTTAATTTTGTATACCTGCTTATAAAGCAAACATAATTTTAATTACTGTCTGCAAATTTTAAGTGCTTGACTCCTACAGCTCAAGAAATAAAGACTTAAATGTAAATATCATGTCACTTTCGGAACACCCTATAAGTTTTAGTATTTGCTGCCATAGCGGCCATAGTTATACAACTTCTGTGAAGATTTCAATAGTATACCTATTATGGTTCAAAACTTAGGCCATATACATGTCCATCACGTCACTATCGGAACACCCTTTAATTTTTAGGTTTATTTTTTTATATTTGTTTATATAACGAAATAATTTTTTAAATTACTATTTGTAAGTTTTAAGTGTATGTCTCCTACAGTTCAAGAAATAAACACATATACGTGAATAACACGTCTCTATCGGTACACACCCGGGGGTTCCAATTGTCACTGCAGGAATGGAAAATGCTTTGACGCGGTTCAAAATAGGGAAAATAGGGGCACCAGACGCTAGGGTTCCTAGAATCTAAATCTGGAAGAAAAGGTCTGTGTGTTAAAACATACGGGTTCTCTTCGAGGTCCGACTAGTGCCCAAAGGACTGGTACCACGGGAATCGGTGGCCCCACAGAGAGCCTATCCTCTCTGTGACCGGTTATTGGTGAGGTCCCCTTCGGGGGTACACGTGGTGGTTGTGGTTTAAGATCGATTTATGTAGGTATGGTGCACGGTCGATCAAGTGTGCTGTTGCACTCTCAACAGACGGAGTTTGGATAGTCTCCAAACCCCTAAGCAAGAGGCTATAATATGGATATAGGCTTGCCTTCGATAAGGCTTGCCATATTATATAAATTGCTACTCATTGTGACTGTATCACACACAAATTGCGATTGGTGGCAATCGTAAAGTGTTGTTATACTACACAATGGGCGCGCTAGTCTACATTTCACTCGGTGGCAAGACCACCGTGAGATTAGGCCATCTAGGCAGGTACTCACGTTAATCTTGTTCCACAATTGTCTCTATAGATACACCCTATAAGTTTTAGTATTTGTTGCTATAGCGGCAACAGTTATACATCTTCTGTGAAATTTTCAAGATTCTTCCTATTACGGTCGCAGAGACGGACGGACAGACATTGTGGCGAAAACAATAGGGTTACGTTTTCACCCTTTGGGTACGGAACCCTAAAAATGGCTGCAAAAAAACGTTTGAAAAATTAATTTTTTTTGGCCATTTTTTGATTTTTGGTAATTTTCGATTTTTTAGTGAAATTCCGGTAAAATTGTGGTGTTAATTTGGTTATATCCGATTTTTTTTTTGGATATTCAGATTTATTGTAAAATTCCGTATTTTTAATTTCTAGATTTTTAACGAATTTTGGATATACATATGTACATACATATGTATGTATAAATTTCAATTGTTTCAATTTCTTAGTGAAAACCCACAATTGTTAGTGAAGTTTGTTTGTTTTTGTAATATATTTTTTTAATTTCTTTTTATTAAAATTTCATTTTGGTGAATAAGTGAGTTTAAGGTAAAATTTTTCGTAAACTTTTGATTTGATGATAATTTTTTGTTAATTTGTTTTTAGGCAAAATTGAATTTTTTGTTGACATTGTGACTTTTAAGAAAATTTTAAATTTATTAGCGTTTTTAAGTTTTTTTTTGTGAATTTTCAGGTTTTCAAACGACAGAATGGCTACCCGATATACTAAATATATATTTAACTTATTTAGGCATTTTCACTGCAACATAGTGGATGGTAATTAAATGGACATAGATGAGTAGCGACTAAAGGCCGGGGCACATAGAATCCGTCATACGTTATACTTTGTCTTCTTCAACTGACAAGTAAGTTGAAGTACGGAATTGGTTGTACAACTCGTCGCATCGTCTATGACTTGCTTTAGGCTTTGACAGGAATATAAAATTTAGTACGTCTTTAAAAATCAGTAAAGTCTTCTTTTGAATACTAAAATAAGTTTCAATTTTAATTTTAATGTAAAAGACAAATTTCTCTTAATCCATGAATATAATTTCAAAACACTTTTGCGATTATTATTATTTCTGCATATTTAATAATGAGTACATAATGAGTCTTGCATTAACAGATTAATAGGTATTTCAAAAACAATATAATTTTTTAATAAAATTAATACGAAGTAAACCGATTTGGGAAGTAAAGCTGCCATATATGAATTTAAAATTTTTCTACTATACTATTAGTGAACAAATCTCTATTCGTATCATGAGCTGACCGAGTAAAGCAAACTTTCTATACCAGTGAGTGCCGCGTTTACTCGTCTCATGTTTAGTGGGTTTTGATAGCACTAGTGGTTTTTTGCTTTTTGTATTTCTTAAGAAATAAAGACCTTAAAAACAACATAAGTAATGTTGTTTGAAAATTATGTGTTTTTGCTCGAGTTTCACTTAAAGCATAAAACTGTTTTAACTCGCCCAAGTTCATTGTTATTATATTCAACATTTACTCATAATTGTTCTTATGAAAACTCCGCAAGCTCATCGCATTCAGCTCGCGGGTATTCGCTCGTCGCTACTCGTGTGCAATGAACAGATATGAATTCAATGACTTATTATAATGAGCGTCTTATGAGCTTTGTTTTTTGTGCTCATGCAGCGCCTTAGTATTTATCCTCGTTTATATGCTCCCCGCTTAACCAAAATTGTTAAACAATGAATATGCGTTGTTCTTTCGTATTGTGTTATATTTCAAAATTTTCCTTTTTCGTTTGGCAATACTGTACCGTACAAATTGAGTTCAAATCAAATTGTGCTTTAATTTTAGGACATCCAATATTGTTAGCTCCGATACCTGGTGAAATCGCTAATGTTTTTACTTATTGGGAAGAGGAAATGATACTTCGGAAGTTAATTCTGGGTTTACAACACATAAAAGTTTCCAAAATAGAAATTGAATCCTTTTTAATACCCTAGTCATTCCTCTTTGATTAGCGTTTGTCATCACCGAGTCCGACCATCTGTTCTTTCTCATCACCTCTTTTCTTGCTTAAAAGGTCTCAACATTGATTGTGACTGTCAGTTTTATGCTAACCTTTTAAATACACCTATTTTATAAAGTCCAACAATTGGAAGACCTTAGTCTCTACCATACCATTGCCTATAGGGTATAACATATTCTGCTGTGATGTTACTTGTTCTCTAACTTCAGGTAAAGTTTTTTGTTTTTTGATTGTTAGCACAATATTTTGTCTCTTTATTTGATTTAATGGTTTGTCAATAGAAAATCATTAAATTTTCAAATCAATATTATTTCTTACTAAATGGTATTTTGTGTATTCATATAAAGAACATTGTAACATATTTTTATTTATTTTTTTCCCAAATACATTTTGTCACTTCCATTTGTTGTTGTCGGTTTTGAGTTTGATTAAAATTGTGATGTCAAAAAATGTGTGTCACCGACACTTAACAACTCATCTAATTATTTACATAAGTAATGGATGATTGACACCAAGTTTATATTTATGTATGTGTATGTATGTACATACATATATGTATGTACGTTAATGTACAAATTAAAAAAAGTTTTTAAAAGCTATTGAAAAATGTTCTCAGAAAAAGGCTTATTTTAAACCTTTATGTATGTTTCTTTTCCGAGGCATATTAATGAAGTATGTGTTGGTCGACCTACATATACATACGTCGACTGTCATTGAGTTGTTTACGTAACGTATGTCCAATCAAATTTTATTTCCGTTTGCGAATTTCATTTTTGGTGGATTGTTGACCAGTTTCTGATCAGTGTCGGCCTTTTGATATTGTTCTGGGCCAGAATATATGCAAAATCTTTCTTAAGCATTTGTTTATAAAGACATGTCTTGCAACCATATAACAGTGTTGTTTTTTACATCCGAGTTGAATATTTTTAGCTTTGTTTTTCTGGGTATATGTATGCGAGGAGTTCGCGACTGACTTGATTTGGCCGAAAGGTTGGCGGTATTTATTTAAACGGCTTTGGATCCACTACTTTTGTCCAGTATGCTTCCCAGGTAACAGAATGTTTCGACTTCTACAAGCGGATGGTTTATTTTTTTTTCTGAAATTTAATTTAAGGACAGCGTATGATGCAGATTCCTGAACTAGTGATAACTTTGATCGCATGCCTGAGAATGTGTGGGAAAGTAGTTATATGTCATCAGCGTAGTCAAGGTCCTCAAATCTGCCTTAGAGACCCCAAGTGATCCCTCTTCTATTGGCTGTTGCCTTATTCATTATCGCATCAAGCACACAGATAAAAATATTTTCAAAATTAAAGGTTTCAGATTAAAATTTAATTAAATAAATGATTTGATTATTTGTTTAATTAGATTTTGTTTTTTCTGTTTTAAACAAATATATATTTGAATCAATTAAAAACTTAATTAAACTAATTGGTGCAAATTATTTTTCCTGTGCACGCAGTTAAAAAGTAATGTTGATAGTACGCACTTTAAAGTAAGTTAATGTTAAATCTGTTGATCATTTGTCCATCATGCAGAATTCGATAAAACTCGTTCCCATATAGACTTTTAATGAGACATTTTAGCTTGGTACGTACAACTTTGCATTCCAATGCTTTCCATAAGACAGTATGAATCAAGGTGTCGAAAGCCTTTTTAAAGTCTATAAACGTTAAGTAGGTGATATATTCAACAGATTGTACTGTGATCATTCTTAGGCTATTAATATGATCTAGACAGAAATTGGGATTTTGGGGTTAGTAAAATAATTTAACGAAAAAGCAAGAACACAAAGATTTCTGAAATTACCCCCAGGTTTTTAATATTATTTTTAGGATTTTAAAACAATTTGTGTTATTAAAAATTTCTACATAGGAATTTAGAAGAGCACATGGGGAAACAAATGCCGTTTAAGGCTCTTTGCTCTTTTCGGGTAAATACAGGTCTCATTGATCGTCACCTTCCCTTGCAGTTCTGTGCAGAATTTAGAAGAGCACATGGGGAAACAAATGCCGTTTAAGGCTCTTTGCTCTTTTCGGGTAAATACAGGTCTCATTGATCGTCACCTTCCCTTGCAGTTCTGTGCAGAATTTAGAAGAGCACATGGGGAAACAAATGCCGTTTAAGGCTCTTTGCTCTTTTCGGGTAAATACAGGTCTCATTGATCGTCACCTTCCCTTGCAGTTCTGTGCAGAATTTAGAAGAGCACATGGGGAAACAATTGCCGTTTAAGGTTGTTTGCTCTTTTCGGGTAAATACAGGTCTCATTGATCTTCACCTTCCCTTGCAGTTCTGTGACATCTTTTTATTAATGTTTGTAGTTACCCTATCAGCAACTCAACTATCTTTTTTTATTTTTTATTTTATGAATTTTTTCCCTGCGACGACTAATTTTAATATTTAACAACAAATACATCTATCACAATAATTAAATATTTTAACTCATATTAGCAAACTATGTGTACTTTTATTATTTTTTATTCACAAAAACATACATATACATATATTTCCTTTGATATTAATTTTAATAAATAAAAAATCTCAGAACGAGAAAAACTATAAATACATATGGGCGACAATTCATTAATATTTGGGTATTTTTCGCAATTTTTGGGCCAAATAACCATTATTCTTTTGTTTGACAATTTTTTCCTTTTTTGTGTGTTTATTCACATGCATGCAGCCCACATCTCACATGTCTTTGGCTGCAGGGCATCCAAATCTATTGACACACTGGAAAGCTACGAATGTTTGTAATTAGCTGTTTTATTTTTTTCTACAATAAAATATTGAAGCACATCAGTAATCAATTCACAATTATCAGGTAACCTCACTAAGCAGGGGAAATAATAAGGCGAAAAATTTAAATTTTTTTTTTATGGAGTTTGAAAGCACACTGTGTAATTTTTTAAGTCATGGCAAAATAACCATATTCGGACACCACTACGTCATAAAAGACAAAAAAAACCCCTGTCTCCCAGTTTTGCCCAAAGTCCACTAGGTTTTTTTTATGGGCCCTCAAAGATGTGGGGCCTCGATGATCAAATCAAAAATACTTCATCTTCAAGGTCAAAATCGCAAAAAACTTTAAAAAATTCAATTTTTTTTTACCTTTTTCCCCTGTTCAGGTCCATAGGTAGCAAACCGTTCAAAATTCAAGGAAACAATCAACTACAAAAATGAACCTAAGATCTCATTCAACAACTTTCTAAAACATATGAACATCCTAGGAATGATTCTTAACACCGTTAAATGACATCGAGGCCCCACATCTTTGAGGGCCCATAAAAAAAACCTGGAGGACTTTGGGCAAAACTGGGAGACAGGGGTCTTTTTTTTTTGGTCTTTTATCACGTAGTGGTGTCCGTATATGGTTATTTTTTCCGTGTTGCACTGTGTAGTTCAACTTCCATTTAAGGAGAAAAATTGTAAGTTTAAGTGTCAAAATCCATATAAAAAAATTGATTATTTTCGCCTTAATATTTCCCCTCAGTAGTGAGGCTACCTGATTAATATGCCTTGTCAGTAATTTATAAAATTATTATTTCTGTAACTAAAAATAAAAAAAATTGTGTGTTTTACACAGAGTGTTTTGGAATTATAAACAGCATGTCTAGTATTATAATGTGAAATATTCATTACATTAGTTACAGAAACGAGATATAAAGTACTTGTTTCCGACGCTGTACGTTAGTTTTCGTATAACTTGCGATCCATTTGTCTCGATTGACAAGTGATTATTACTAAGCATTACAAGAAAAATTCGTTTTTAGACGTATTGTTCGTAAGAGGAATCAACTTCACGCAGAAGTCTTTCCTGTCACTTACAATGTGGGAAAATTCGAATCGAATATCCACAACCACTATTTCCTTTATTCTCCTTCCCATAATTAAATTTTCTTGTTTCCGAACAATCTATTGCATTCGTAGGTGTTGTGCTTGTTTAAATAAATAAAACTATAAAATATGTAATTTTATTTCTCAGCGTTATTTAATTTAATCATTTAAATTTTAATAGAAATTTCTTAATCCACATAAAAAATCCATAATTATAATTTCCCTAATATAACATATTGAAATAACCTGAAGAAATTTACTAACACATAGCTGGTTTTTTTTGAAAATGGTATATGTCCACTTTTTACAAAAACTAAGTTAACGGTTATTTTAATGAGATATAGACACCTTCTCTCTGTAGTTACAATCACAATTTCAATAGAGTTATATTTTGACATAAAATAAACAAAAACAATTTTGCTGTACAATGCTATCGCACAAATATTTCTTTTGAAAGTGGAATAAGTCCATTCCTGATAATTTTAATTAAAATAAATTTCTTATTGCAATTTTTATTGATTATTGCTACTTCATTGCACGCTGCTGCAGTTATTACTTAGGCCCGTTTCACACCATAATACTGAGTATTAAGATTTACATTGGATTTTGTAAGAAAGAAAATTTTGTAAAAAAAAAACGAGAATTGCTGTGATTGTTAAAAAATCTAACGTAACATAACATTTCGTTTTCACACTATCACACTTCAAATAAAATGAAAAATCAAGCAAAGGAACAAGCCGAGATGAAACATTGAACAGCGGCGGTTAAGAAGACCTAAAAGCGAAATTAATATGTTACCACTTTATTAAATTTAGTAAAGCTTGTGTCTATTAAACAGCATATGTCTATAACAATATGGACTTAAATTTGCTCATGTTTTTATTTTTTGTAATATGTTAATTTTGAAAGTGGTATAAGTTCATGTGGAGCTAAAAAAACCGTTTATTTTTTCAAATAATTTTTGTAATTATTATTTCATAGTTGGCTAATAATTTTAAATTAATTCACACACAAACCCTTAAATATCTTAATATATGAAAAAATAGACTTTTATCACTTTCAAAAAACCAGTTCATAAGCTAGTACGAGTATAAAATTATACATATGTACATATGTATGTTTTTTTCTTATATTATTATTTATAATCTATGCATGAAGTATGATTAAATGAAGTATGATGGCAAAAATACAGCCGTTCTAGGTATTAAGATTTATGTTTAATTTTCTCTTTCAGGAACAATCGGATGTAAAATAATTGAAGCACCATTGCAACCAGTACGTTTAGATACAAAATCAGGAAAATTACTTTCCAAAGCCCACATAAAACGTTCATGGCCGGGTAAAACCTAGAAAAATAAAACAAAAAAAAATAAATGTATAGAAATGTGGAATTAAATTAAAAATTGATTTGAAATAATATTTTTTTCCAAATTAGATGATTTTCTTTTAAAGATACCGGGAAAGTTTTACTTAAGGCATTTTTGAAATGAAAACTTTCTTAGGCATGAAAAACCATTGAATTCGCGTTTGATATTATAGAAACGCTGGTTTCTATATGCATATGCATGTCTATCATGTGTGTATAATTGATATACACACATGCTGTGCATATGCTGTAGATATCTGCATGATTACATTCGTTTCATAAGGCCAGGATTCACTATCCTACACAATCATTCGATTTAATTACAAAAAATCTGACAGAATTCTGTCCTATTCAACTATCACTATCATTCAAAATAAGATTTTGCAACTCTGTTCGCATGGAAAAATACTATTTTACGGATTTATTGAAATGATTTTAAAATCGTACCGACCTGTCAAGAAGTCTGTCACACACATACACTTTTAATCCACACTATCATACTTTTTGAGCAAAAATCATCACACACATATGTAAAAATCGTTTATCGTTCTTGTAAAGCAATCAGTACCCCACTGTGCATTTCACATATCCACATTCATACATATATGTACCCCCGGGGGTTCCAATTGTCACTGCAGGAATGGCAAATGCTTTGACGCGGTTCACTCGGGGAAAATAGGGGCACCAGACGCTAGGGTTCCTAGAGCCTAAATCTGAAAGAAAAGGTCTGCGATAAACATTGCGGGTCCTCTTCGAGGCCCAACCAGTGCCCAAAGGACTGGTACCACGAGAATCGGTGGCCCCACAGTGCGCCTATCCTCTCTGTGATCGGTTATTGGTGAGGTCCCCTTCGGGGGTACACGTGGTGGTTGTGGTTTAAGATCGATTTATGTAGGTATGGTGCACGGTCGATCAAGTGTGCTGTTGCACTCTCAACAGACGGAGTTTGGATAGTCTCCAAACCCCTAAGCAAGAGGTTATAATGTGGATCTAGGCTTGCCTTGGAAAGGCTTGCCATATTATATAAATTGCTACTCATTGTGACTGTATCACACACAAAAGCAATCGTAAAGTGTTGTTATACTACACAATGGGGTAAGACCACCGTGAGGTTAGGCCGACTAGGCAGGTACTCACGTTAATCTTGTTCCACAAATTCATACATATATGTATGTATATAAATACATATATACATACATACATACATACATACATACATACATACATACATACATACTTACATACATACATACATACATACATACATACATACATACATACATACATACATACATACATACATACATACATACATACATACATACATACATACATACATACATACATACATACATACATACATACATACATACATACATAAATACATACATACATATGCCTGAGTATTTATAGGGTTTTCAAATTTGGACAGTCTTTGGCGATCTTATGTTCAAACGATTCCAAATTCAGCTAGGTTTACTTTGCTCATACATAAATGTAAAGTTCGGTGTGAATTATAAAACGTCGATCGATATCATTGGTGTTATCGATATGTCTACGATTATGGTTAACTATTCATCACAATCGTACCACTTAAACTCGCCACACTACAGCCCATAAGCTACAATCAACCGACATTTCCAAAAAATAAATCGGATCAATTCATGAGTCTCATAGGAAATTCTACTTTTTCATCCGTGTCACCAAGCAAAGCTGCAGCTGACATTTAAACAATTCACACGCGAGTACATTTCCACATCGACCCGCCAATATTAAAAAACCCCTCTTAATGTACATTTACAACTTAAAAGTGAACGACTCTTTTGTTTAACACACTTGCATTTATCTACAAAATAATTTACCTGAGTTGTTAGACGACAATCACGGCCACTTTGCACTTCCTGTAGATTTGCTGCTTTAAAGCATGTCTCCGAATCCCACATGTATATGTCGTTTTCACCTTTGTAGCGGAAAAATAACGATTTGCCACCATCAGCACCCAACAAAGCCATTGGTTTTCCAAATGGTTTTGGGCCAACATCTACAATGGATCCAGCACCCTTACCAATACGCAAGAATTCAGTTTTTATCGAATAAAGTCGTGGAGAGCTAAGATAGGTGAAAAACATAGTTGAAGTACCATCTGGTTTCGATGTTAGAGCCATGTAAAGGACATCGTTTGTGGGACATGTTGCCTTTGGCAACACAATGCGATAAGCTTTAGTTCCAATTAAATCATGAACTAAAATACTACGTGCACCAGCATCTGCAACATAACTAGGAGTAGGAAATGAAAAAAAAAAACATTTTTATATTAAAAATAGAAATGACGTATAAAAGAGTAATAATAAGTATCAGATATATTTAGGTGCGAATGTGTGCATTTTATTTCTATTTTATATCATTGCAAAGAATTACAATAAATGTTTAATTTAGGAAATAAAAGTTTCAATTTAAAATTTAATGTGTTTTTTAAAGAATTCGTTTTCAAGTTTTTTATTTTAATTAATTTTCTATGAAAATAACCATCGAAGACCATTTTCCGGCTCCTAGAGGCAATACTTGCTAAAATGCAATTTAAAGTTATTTTTTCTTAAAGGGTATTTGCACGATTTAATAATTGTTTTTAATTCGCCTTTGAAAACCCTTCAAAAATCATGTGCATTATGATTATTTTTTGGTTTTTCTTCATTCATACTTATACAGGTTTGCATATGCAAGGCGAATTCAAAAAAACAAAGCAGCCTATTTTTGCCCTACTGCGTAAAAATATTTTACTAAAACATAAAGCAATGCAAATTTATCAGGTCGCCTCACTACGGAAAGAAAATATTTGGGCGAAAATTTTTAATTTTTGATATGGATTTTGACAGTTGAACTTAAAATCTCCCCCTAATTAGTAATTTAACTGCCGAACTTCATATAACAAGTTAACAATTTTCGCCTTAATATTTTCCCTTCGTAGTGAGGCAACCTGATAAATGTGCCTTGCAAAATTATAATACAAGACACATTTATCAGATAGCCTCACTACGGAGGGAAAATATTAAGGCGAAAATTTTTATTTTTTTTTATAAAATTGTATATAAAAAATTTCTCCTCATTAGGCTATCTAATAAATGTGCCTTGATGTAAAGAAAAATATAAAGAACATGAGGTGTGTTCGTAAACTTTTCTATTATCAATTATTTACTATAAAAAAATAAAAATAAATAAAACGAAAAACGCCTCTAAATGAATAAGTAGGAAATAAAATTAAATTTATAAATAAAATTAAATATATATATAAACTTAAATTTATACATAAAATTAAAAGAATTTAATAAAATAATCAAAATTTTCTTTCTAACGTCAGTATTTTTTTTAGAAATTATTCCTAATTATTTTAGGTGCGCTAAAAGAGTTTTATATAAGGTGTGACATTTCCACAAGCTGTTTTAATAGCTTAACCCTATTAATATACCTTGATCGTAACAATATAAATTAGAATTCAAGAGAATAATCTAATTTGATTTAATAATTTATAATAAGCAACAATATTCTCTTCTGTTTAATAATATAAAATATTTTTCTTCCCTTCTTTTACAGCTCTCATTGATCACTGGCTTTTACAGGCTAACCTAAATAATCGCTGTCTAGCACCTATCTTTGAACAAAACTAATTAAGAGCGCAACGTTCTGTAACGATCAGTAATGTTAACTTAGTTTCTTTAATGAAATCTAATAAATTTAAACACAAAACAGAGCAGAAATGTTATAGAAAAAACAATAATAATTTGTTTGCATCCAACTTCACTACCTAATGCTCTGTCAAAATGGGTTTTTTTCAAGCGTTGACTCCGCACTATTTAGGTTTGATTCATACATTTTGTATGTATATGAGAATTTTAACAGTAACAGCTTAACCTAAACAAGCGCGTCAGGCGAAAAATAACTGTCAAAAATTCTCGTTACGCCCTTGTTAGGTTTAGCTGTTACAAAAATACAAATTAGCCTAATTTGGCTACAGCCATCGGTGGTCAAGTAGCCATGTAGTTATGATAGCGTCCAAATAATCCTCTTCATACATATAATCGTGAGTATTTCAGATTTGACATGTTGTAGTCGGTAGCCTGCTGTCGTCTATAAGTTTAATGTAGTCACTCTAGCTTTGGCTAATAGTTTGTCTCGCTTAATTTGACCGTTATACGGGTTTTTGTGGCTTTTTTCCATTAACCACATGCTTTGTTGTTACATGTGTTATTGTACTTTATGTTAAATGTTGCAAATTAAATTTCTTGTTGCATACATATGTATGTTTATAAAATAATAAGTATTGGATGAAAAAACCTGTTGAAAAACCAAACTAAATTCAACAAGTGCCGGATCTTACTATCAAAATTAAGTCCTTATTTTAGTCAACCGTTGTTTATTTTTAGCAGTCCTTGATTTTATTGTATACTGATGGTATAAATTATGATCCCTATTGAACTTTTCACATACTACTTGTATGCGTTATCTTGTTGACCTAATCTTAAAGCTCTCTCTTATTTTAATATTGTTATTTTGTTATACATATGTATTGGACAATTATCTTGATGCATGAGTAAAATGTTGTACCAATTAGGCGAACACAAAAACTAATCTAACTCAACACTATTATTAAACCCCTAAGATATGCTTTGAAATACTACATATATTTTTTATTTAAAAATTTATTCATAAGTGTCCAATGACAACTTTACAGTGCGAATTATCTACTATTATTTGGATTTATGTTATCGGATGTGTTAAAATAAATGACATTTGCAAGTAAGTTTTTGTAAAAAGTAACATGGAAAAAAAATTCAATACAAAAATACATGCATACATACACATTCATACATGGCACTGTGTTTTTTAAATTTATAACTGATTTATCGAATTATGCATACTACGGATTCCGCAGTAATTGTGTAAAAAAATAAATAAAATATGTACTTATATCAGAACAACGAAAAGTGTTCAAATTTATGTCGTCATTACTTTAAACCCTTCACCTCAGTATGTCGTTATAGTCGTTTTCTTTGAACATTTCTAAAACTTATTAAAAACTTCCAAATGGAAAATACTGTTATCAATGCTTGTGTATTTTTGTGTGTTTGTAACTCATTTCTGAAACGATATTTATTCACTGAAGGAAACCTGTCACCACTTTTGTCGATTATTATCGTGACTCTTTGGCGACATTGTCAACAAATCGTCTACATTTTTATATTTGCTTCTTAATTTTTTTTTTATTTTTGTTAAAAATATAACGAGTGATTTTTTAAGAGCTTGAGAACTTTTTTTAAAAAAAAAACGCATAAAATTTGCAAAATCTCATCGGTTCTTTATTTGAAACGTTAGATTGGTCTATGACATTTACTTTTTGAAGATAATTTCATTTAAATGTTGACCGCGGCTGCGTCTTAGGTGGTCATTCAGAAAGTCCAATTTTGGGCAACTTTTTCGAGCATTTCGGCCGGAATAGCCCGAATTTCTTCGGAAATGTTGTCTTCCAAAGCTGGAATAGTTGCTGGCTTATTTCTGTAGACTTTAGACTTGACGTAGCCCCACAACAAATAGTCTAAAGGCGTCAAATCGCATGATCTTGGTGGCCAACTTACCGGTCCATTTCTTGAGATGAATTGTTCTCCGAAGTTTTCCCTCAAAATGGCCATAGAATCGCGAGCTGTGTGGCATGTAGCGCCATCTTGTTGAAACCACATGTCAACCAAGTTCAGTTGTTCCATTTTTGGCAACAAAAAGTTTGTTAGCATCGAACGATAGCGATCGCCATTCACCGTAACGTTGCGTCCAACAGCATCTTTGAAAAAATACGGTCCAATGATTCCACCAGCGTACAAACCACACCAAACAGTGCATTTTTCGGGATGCATGGGCAGTTCTTGAACGGCTTCTGGTTGCTCTTCACTCCAAATGCGGCAATTTTGCTTATTTACGTAGCCATTCAACCAGAAATGAGCCTCATCGCTGAACAAAATTTGTCGATAAAACACATTTCGAACCGAACACTGATTTTGGTAATAAAATTCAATGATTTGCAAGCGTTGCTCGTTAGTAAGTCTATTCATGATGAAATGTCAAAGCATACTGAGCATCTTTCTCTTTGGCACCATGTCTGAAATCTCACGTGATCTGTCAAATACTAATGCATGAAAATCCTAACCTCAAAAAAATCACCCATTACATACATGTATATGTCATGCGCTACCTAAAAGGTGTTAAGAATCATTCTTGTTCTTTATGACAAGAGCTACAACTTTGCCTCAGAAAGTATATCAAAATTCCAAACGGTTTGCAAAATATGAGCTTGAGTAAATGATCATTTTTTTGCAAAAATGACATCGAGGCCTCACATCTTTGAGGGCCCATAAAAAAAAACCTGGAGTACTTTGGGAAAACTGGGAGACAGGGGTCTTTTTTTTGGTCTTTTATCACGTAGTGGTGTCCGTATATGGTTATTTTTTTCCGTGTTGCACTGTGTATATATAGACCCTTTGGAAAAAAGAGATTGCGTGATTATCCAAATTTGTTTAAAGTTTTAATAGGTAAACAGTTTGTTGTTTGTTTTAAGTTTTGTAATATTTTGACAAATATTTTTTTTTTCATAATATTTAGATGCTATTTTAAATTGTAGTGAATTTTTGGATAAAACGCTTCGAGCAGCATTTCAGCGGCAAAAAAGGAAATTTTTTAAACAAATACATAAGTCGAGACAAAGCAAAATCAAACGGAAAACAAATGGATGAAGATACTTCAAACAAAGATTAATTTTTAACATATTTGTAACTGAAATTATTTATAATCATACTCTTAACAATCTTATTGAATTGTTCTTAATAATTAATTTTAACTTTTTTTAACTTAAATTTTTTATAATCATAGTCTTAACAACCTAATTTAACAAAAAATTTAAATTTTTATATTTTATGTTAGAAAACTGTTATGAATTAGTACTTTTTAGTCATTTATTTATTTTGTAATAAACCCACAAAAGTTAAGAAAATATGCATTTTCATTGTCCAATCTATTTTAGAAAAGTACCAAAAGTATAGACTAGAATTACTAAAATGTACTAGTGAATTACTAGTTCCAATGTCTATATATGGTCCCAAAAGAACTACCTAGTCAATAGCACCAATGTCAGTAGTGGATTTTCAATGACATGTACATGTTAAATGTCTATAGTAAAAAGCATTGTCTGCGTTATTATGACCAGTGTTGCCGTTGGAAAAATTTTTTTTGACCAAAATTTTCCCAAAAATAGATCAAAACCGTTTGCATCGGACCAAATTTTAAAACTCAATTAATATACCAATTAACGTTAAAAAAAAAACACTTTATTATGTAAAATAAAGGTTTGGAACATAATTTATTTGATTTAAATAATTCAGCTATGAAAAACATTATATAATGAAATTTATAAATAACTACATTTAAAATGCTGAGAACTAAAATAATCTTATTCAGTCTTTTTGTGAATGTATTTTACATTTACCGTTAAAAAAGAATAATGAAACATAATACATTTTATATGATTATTGACATGTATTAAATACATTAACAAATTTTTTAATCTGTTTGAGATCATTTAGGACAAAGAATGTTAATTAAAAAAATTATTTAGGTAAAATATTTCATTTGCACTTAAAATTAAATTATTGTATATTTGATTAGGTATGTCTCTTTTAAAAATAAAAAGAAAATAGAATAAAAAATAATAAAGGACAAAACGGACCAAAATGAAATTGGTCCGACCATCGGACCAATTTAAAAATTTCAAAATTTTTCGGACCAAATTTGGTCTAATTACACCAAAACGGCAACGCTGATTATGACACTAGTACTGGTGACTGTGTCAATAGTAAGTCAGTACAGATTCACTATTGACATTTTCTGCAGCGTTTTTTTCGATAGCAGAAACGAGAATTAATTGAAATATTAAAGTTGCATAAACCGAATAAATTTTGGTACTAAGTAAAAGTACACATCACTAGCAAAAAATTTGTGTTTATGACAAATACTGTTATTGAAATACACCCTTTTCAAATTTTAGTTATTCGACGTTTTTTACAAATTTAAATTTTTGTTGTTTTAAGAATTAGTTTTAGGTGCTTTCTGAAGTGAAAATTAAAAACATAACAATGGAACCTTCAACCTCGGCTTTGTAGTATTATATGTGCCTTTTGGTTTTAATGTGTAATTTGTATAATTATTATTAATTTGTTTTCTAGCATAAAACTATATGTTATTTAGTGGATTTCGGGAAATATTATAATAAATAGAGAACAAGTAGTGAAACTACACAATTTTACCAATTCAATGGTACTGCGAACTTGGCAGCACCTTCTATTTTTGAAAACCAGATATTTTAAACACTATTTAAATAAATATTGGACGCCACGTCGTAGGCGTCCAATATTTTGCCCAATTTTGCTTTGAAAGTATTCCACACCAATTGTAAGACTCTTACTTTTGTAGTGCTTCAGTTATGGTTTATGTATTTACTTTATATAAAGGTACCCATCTCTGGATAAAATTCTAAAATTTATACAAAGTTCTAAAATTCTAAAAATTATTGTAAACGTCTGTAAGAGGTGTTTAAAGTATTTTAATAACAATGTAATTCCACAAAGTAAAAATACAAATTAAATACAAATTTTATTGAACTGGCGCCATCTGTTTGCGCAATTTTGTTTAAAATATCCCACTTTTAAAAATGAAAGGTGCGCAACCGTGTTTAAAATATCCAAGTTTTAAACCGAAAATTGCAGTACCTTTAAATCGGAGATTGCGTACTTTCACTGCTTTTTCTCCACTTTCTGTTGGAAATGAGATATCTTTGTTAAAAAAGTATTCTATATTGGAATCAGAATGCTAAGGTACCTCCTTACAAAAGTTTTTAAAATCCATCAAGTAGTTTTTACGTGATACGAACGCAAAGAAAAGCAGACGGAAATGAGTTACTATACTACAGATTCTGAAATTCTAAAACAATGTAATCCCACAAAGTAAAAATACAAATAAGAATAAGTAATGCCCATTTTGTCATTATTTTAAAACAGCGCCATCTCTTGCACAACCATGTTTAAAATATCTCGCTTTCAATTCATATTTTGTCATTATTTTAAAACAGCGCCATCTGTTGCGCAGCCGTACATTCAAATCGGTAAACAAAATCATCGCTTTTTCTCTTCTTTCTCTTGGTAATAAGATATTTTTACGAAAAAAAAAAAGAATTCTATATTGGAATCAGGATACTAGGGTCGCTCCTCACAAAAGTTTGTTAAAATCCATCCAGTAGTTATTAAGTGATGCGAACACAGACAGACAGGAAATGAGTTACTGTTTTATTACATATATGTAAGATTTTCGTTATTATACTTCGATGTACAGAATATTAAATATTTATAACTTGATTTTGAAAATGTTTTATCACTAAGAATTATTAAAATTATATTTTATTTTAAATATTGAATGTGAAACAGATTAATTTTGTATTACAATGAAAAATTTTTCATAGAAAAGTTAGCGAACACAACTTATGTTCTTTATATTTAAGTTGAATATTATAACACAGTCTCTATTTTTTTGTAATTCGCCCTGCAATATAGCTGTACAAATATGCAAGAAACCCAATATGTCTGAAAGTTTTAAACGATCTAAGTGTTAAATACCAAACAATACCTTCGCTGACAGGTATACTTTACATATGCGCAATGTTACGGAATCAGATTTGTCTATGAAAAGTATTATTTTGATAATAATATGATTTGATTACAACAATACATATAGGAATATGTTGCTATAAAAATATCATCTCAACAGTTTTTATTTGCTTTTAGGAATCCGCCTTATAATGATAATAATTTTTTTCAATTATTTATGTACATACATATCTACATATATAACTTACACGAAAGGCTTGTTATCCGAGCCATAATCCACAACTAGAAATTGAAGAGATGATTCAGCTGTAACTAAATCACTCAAATCAATACTCTTAACCACTTTGCCATTAGCCGTATTAATTGCCACTATTTTTGGCCCGCACCTACGAATCGGCTGCTCTAGCGAATGTACAATGCCCGCATCTAATGCCCACAGTAGACCCTGAAAATGAAACAGAAAATTTGAAAAATTTTAAAGAAGAAACTTTAAAAGAATAATAGAATGAATAAATTATTTTTTTAGGTTTAAGTTCCTAATTAATATAATGTTAAATTTATTGCGGTGTTAAGAATCCATTTTGTAATGTCAGAATTTAAAACTCATGTTGGATAATTGTATTTGTTTTAATGAATTTCGTTTTTTTACAGAAAAATAATAATAGTAAGTATTTACGTATTCATGCATTTACTTACAGACATACACGGCCTGTCACATAACTACCCAGTGGTAAAAAGAAGACCTTCTAGAAGTCCTCTTTATTCCTTCTTTTAGATATCAACATTATTTGTAATTCGAATGCTGATATACTAGCGCACTACCAATCAGTCTATCGAAGCATCTTACTCGCAAGCAGCAATGAAGTAAATAAAGGGCATTTCGATGAACTTTTGTGAACTTTGAACCATAATAGGTAGACTATTCAAATTTTCCAAGCAGTTGTATTATTATGGCAGCTATAACAGTGACATGTATATAGCTTTATTTCTTGAACAGTAATAGGTATATTCTTCATATTTGCATAAAAGCGGTATTAGCATGGCCGCTAAAACAACAATTAAGTAATATTCTGGAATATTACTTACTAATTCATTAGTTATCACATATGTCTGCTAAAAAAAATCCCATTCATATGTGATCGTAGGCAGATCATTTTTTGTTGTTCATTTGTGACCGTGAAAAAACTATAAAATTTTAGAAATCTCAGAAATGTAAATCTCAGAAATATCATAAATGTTGAAATTTCAACGTTCATAAATGAAAAATTCTGAACCCTGCCTATAGCAAGCACATAAATAAAACCAGAAATTAAAAGTTGTTTTATAACACAACTTTCTAGAACATATGAACTTCCTAGGAATGATCCTTAACACCGTTTAGGTAGCGCTTAGGTAGCCGAAATGAATTTAAAAATGTTCGGGAAATTTTTCACTTTTGCGGCTACCTAAGCGCTACCTAAACGGTGTTAAGAATCATTCCTAGGAAGTTCATATGTTCTAGAAAGTTGTTTATTGAGATCTTAGGTTCATTTTTGTAGTTGATTGTTTCCTTGAATTTTGAACGGTTTGCTACCTATGGACCTGAACAGGGGAAAAATGTAAAAAAAAATTTAATTTTTTAAAGTTTTTTGAGATTTTGACCTTGAAGATGAAGTTTTTTTGATTTTATATGTTAACAATTTTTGTTCTTTATGACAAGAGCTACAACTTTGCCTCAGAGAGTATATCAAAATTTCAAACGGTTTGCAAAATATGAGCTTGAGTAAACGACCATTTTTTGCAAAAATGACATCGAGGCCCCACATCTTTGAGGGCCCATAAAAAAAAACCTGGAGGACTTTGGGCAAAACTGGGAGACAGGGGTCTTTTTTTGTCTTTTATTACGTAGTGGTGTCCGTATATGGTTATTTTTTTCCGTGTTGCACTGTGTAGTGAAACAATTTTTTTTATACTTAAATAAAATTAACAAAATTGAAAGGCTGTTTTTATACCCTTCATTTTTTACGAAGTTGGCCTTATCTTGTAAACGTTATAGGCATTATAGTCATCGGTATAACAAAAAGTATAAACAAATAATTTAATTTTAAAAGATGTCCCCATAGTAGGCATGATTGTCACGTATGTATATTTGTTTATCTTTAGAATCATAAAAAGCTGTCACAATTTTTAAAAACATTAAAATAAAAACTAAAGGATGCACCAGGAAGTGAAAAAAATTAAATTATTTTCTTTAAAAAGTCTTATAAAGGGTGTTTTTTATAGAGGTATAGAAATTTAAGTTGCAATAAAACAACGATGGATTATTCGATTGACATGAATTTTATTTATCCGAAAGATAATCTTGTGGCATTACATTTTAAATATGATTTCTGGCATATGACCACCACGTCTGGCGCGGATGTAATCCAATCTGGACGTCCAATTTTCGATGACTTTTTCCAACATTTGTGGCCGTATATCGGCAATAACACGGCGAATGTTTTCTTCCAAATGGTCAAGCGTTTGTGGCTTATCCGCATAGACCAATGACGTTACATAGCCCCACAGAAAGTAGTCTAGTGGTGTTAAATCACAAAATCTTGGAGGCCAATTCACAGGTCCAAAACGTGTAATTAGGCGGTCACCAAACGTGTCTTTCAATATATCTATTGTGGCACGAGCTGTGTGACAAGTTGCGCCGTCTTGTTGAAACCACATCTCCTGGACATCATGGTTATTCAATTCAGGAATGAAAAAGTTAGTAATCATGGCAGTATACCGATCACCATTGACTGTAACGTTCTGGCCACCATCGTTTTTGAAAAAGTGCGGAGCAATGATTTCACCAGCCCATAAAGCGCACCAATCAGTCAGTTTTTCTGGATGTAACGGTGTTTCGATATACACTTGAGGATTGCCTTCACTCCAAATGCGGCTGTTTTGTTTGTTGACGTAGCCATTCAACCAGAAGTGCGCTGGACTTAGTGCGCGATACCGTTATTTTCGATATAAATTAATAAAAAACTATTTGCAAGCGTTGTTCAGGCGTGAGTCTATTCATGATGAATTGCCAAACCAAACTGATAATAAATCACTTGACAGCTATTAAATCGGTCGCCATCTTGAAAAGTAATGCCAACTTAAAGTTCTATACCTCTATAACAAACACCCTTTATTTAACGTAGTACGGAAATCTACATGTGTGAGTCTGCCTCTCACATAATTAATTTATTTAAAGATTTACATATATAAAATCAAAATTTTTGAAAAAAAAACATAAAGTTATTACTTTTATTAAAGCAGTTGTTGCATTCTCGCACAACCTATTTTAGACTTCAACAAAATCATTTATTATTTAAGTGCTAACTAGGTTGGAGGTACCTCTTCATGGAAATGGTAACAATTTTATTGTTATACATTTTGTATTGTATATTTAATACATAACAACAATAAAAGAAGTTCTTATTTCTGCTAAAAATAAAAGCAAGAAATAAAAAAATTTCAACAGAAAACTGTAAAAAATATTTGAAAGCCGGCAATTTACTTTTATATTAAAAGTGCTTTCAGGCCACAATTTTCTGAAGAAAAAAAGCTTTTGTGTTTTGGATATGAAATGTTACTTTACTTTATTTCATTGTTATTTCAATTCATATTGTTCTGAGCCCGACAATGATTAGTGGCTCTCAGGATGAATGATGTATATCGTTTTGTGTTTTGTTTTATTTAAAAATATTTTTTCAAAGTCTAGAAACCGAATATAAATGACAAAAAACAATATTTATTTAGGCTTTAAATTTCAACATTAATATGCCAAATAAAACATGAGTCAACGGTGAAAGCTGGCATGAAAAAAATAAATCAGAACACATGCTGGGAACACAACTGGGACGAACAACGAATTTCGTCCAACACGACGAATTCGTCGGTAAAAATTCTTTGTGTAAATTCACCGTATGAAGTACATTAGCGACGAAAAATAACAGCTGTTATAATTGGTAAAGTTACTTACTGTTTGTGCAGAGAAAAAAATACACAAAAATTAATCAAAGAACCTAAAAATTTTGTGATAATCATTAAAATAACAAATAGAATGCGTATTATAGTAAAAGATTTTTGGCTTTTACGAAAATAGCGGTTGGTACTGCCTGTAAACATTAATAAAAAACGATCTGATGAGTGGTCATATAAAGTAATAATTCTTATAAAATCCAAATAAATAATAATTCTTATAAAAACAATTTTCAAAGTTAACTATTATTTTTTACTCTTATTTTTAATGCTATAACTATATTAAATTAATTATAGTTAATCATTAAAATAAAAAAAAAAACTTTTTTACTATAATACTGGCATAGTTGGGGGTAGTGCACTAATTGTGCAATCTTCACTCACACTGAGTGATATTGCAAAATTATTGCATTCATTTTTTTGATTTCTAATGGTGATTGCAAAATTTGCATCCTCAATAAACATTAGTGCTAGTGAGTTAAAAAGTCTTTGCACTAAAATTTAATTATTTTGATTTCAAAAAATGCAATCAGCATTATATTGCAACTTTTTTTTCTTCACTCAGGTTGATTGCAAGCAGACATTTTGCATTCAATTTGAGGGTCATTTTGATTTATTGTTATTTTTGTTCACTAATTCAAAAGTGAAGACTAATACTTCATTAAAAATATAATTCAATTTATTTTTATTTATTAATGATTATATAAAACAGTAAATTAATTTATATATGTAACATAAATATACGAGTATGACCGTCTAGACTTTCAAAAATTAATTTAATTAATTTTTAGTTTAACAAACTTTTTTTTTATTTCAATAAACAAAATGGATACATAAAAAAAGTAAAATTCAAAAAATTATTTGCAACAAACTTTTCAAAACTGTTACTACCAAATTTTTTATCTTCTGAGTGTCTACCATTCCACTAAAGAAAAATAAAGGCCTCACAGGTGCAAAAGAAGGCAAATGCGTGTTGAATTTTAAAAACATTTACCTAATTACTGGATATTTGTTAAGACAACCCAATTCAGTCTCAAAATCCAGTAGAGAAGTATTTCATTCTAGACTCGTGATTTAAACAATCGTTTTATTTACTTCGTCAATTGCACTAAAATCTAGGAATCTAACTTACCTAGTAATGTTCGAACTGACTTTGAAAATTTTTATGTAGTGCAAACATTTGCACTACCACTAAATTCTTTTGATTGCTAGTGCAGCTTTGCAGTTTATCAGTAAGCTGCAAAAAAAATAGTGCAATAATTTCTTTTGCAATATGATTTAGGGGTAGTGATGCTGATTTCAATCAAAATTTAGTGCACTACCCCCATCTATGAATACTGGAAACTAAAACCACACATGGTCACATTGTACTGTTGTGTTCGTCGTACGCCGGCGTAAGAAATAGAAATAAATCTAATTCAGAGTTCGCCGCGTATGACGAATTTCGACCGACGCACGCAGGGGTATTTTTCCAATCTGGCCAGACTTTAGGCCAAAAATTAATTTTGAGAAATGTAAAAATTCAAGTACGCAGCTCGACAGACAATAAAATTCTACATCGTAAATTTTCAAAGCTTTTGCAAGAGATTTATGGTTTTGGGAGGGAAGCTGTTAAAATTAGAAAAGTTGAGTAAATCGAACACGTTTTTATTGACTTTATACGATTTTGAGAGGTTTGCAATATATTTTTTTGTGGATAAAGCAATTAAGATTTTGTATTGATTTTTTTTCTGTAAAGAGATATTTTAACAGGTACTTATAATAATTTTTAGAACAATTTCATTTAAATTTTTATGATAAAAAATGTTGTTCGAAATTAAAAAAAAAATAATTTCTTATTTGTTAATTTCTTTTTGTCAAAAAAGTGAAAAGGATTTTGTGAGTTAGGGACATCGTGATCCTAAAAATGTTATATATCAGTGTAAAATTTACGATCTCTACTTTTTTTGCGAACTTTTTTTTCTCCAAATTTTACCTTTTTCTTTTTTTGCTCATTGTAAATTATTTATTATCTATACATATAATAAAACAGTCTGTCTGTTTTGGCCTGACCGTCTGTTTGTGTTCACATCACGTAAAAACTACTGGATGAATTGTAACCAAATTTCGTATCGTGTATAAAATTCCAATAATTTTGGAATTTTATACAAATTTTTGATTTTTATCTAAAGCCTGTGTTTCTGAGTAATTATCGAGGGATGGGTACCTTTACATAAAGTAATTACGTAAACCATATCTAAGGCACTATACAAGTAAGAGTCTTAAAGTGAATTACTTTCAAAGCTAAATAAAGACGCAGACGAAGTGGCGGGCACAGCTAGTTATGAATAAATTAATTATTCTCTGATAAATTAAATACTATAGAGTAATAAAAATTACTTTTACTAATATTCTTCGATTCTTCGATAGAAAAGCTAAATAATTCTTGCAAAAAAACCGACTTCAAAACAGATAGAAGGGCACCAATTCTAAACTAAAAATGTAAGAACTAATCTGTAAGAATTAGATTTAAACCAAATAAAAGATGCGCCAAAATTAGAGGGAAAAACATAAAGACTATTGAATGTCAAGCCTCTCCCTATTACTGTTTAGTTATTTTTCACCAGCATCCGTCTTGTATGGGGACACCATTCAAGCCTCTGTCTATAACGGTTTCAAAGATAGGGGCACACAGATCAAATAACATCACCTATTCGGACACTCTTTAATTTATAATGTTAAATTAAAGACCTGTTGTTATAGAGGACTTGGTCACAAAGATTCTTTGTAAATTTCAACTATCTGTCTATAACGGTTAAAAAGTTTAACCATATATATCAAATTACATGAACTATTGGGACACCCTTTACATTATAATTCCAAATATTTATACTTGTTATCATACCAGAGAAAGTAGTGGACATTCTGCCTAATTTTCAAGTGTTTGTGTTTAACGGTTCAAAAGATAGGGTCATATAGATCAAATTACGTAATTTATGGGGACACCCTTTAATTTCTAACTTCAAATTGTATACTTGCTATAGTGGACTTTGCAATACAGGTTCCTTGCAAATTTCAGCTGTCTGTCTCTAACAGTCCAAAAGTTTGGCCACATACATAGAATTACATTAACTATTGGGACACCCTTTTAGTTCCAAATTCAAAATTTTATACTTTTTGTTATAGCTGACTTAGCACTACAGGTTCTTTATAAATTTCAGCGGTCTGTGTACAACTATTCAAAAGTATGGCCATATACATCAAATTAAATGAACTATTGGAGCACCCTTTAATTTAAAATTTTGAGTATTTATACATTTTATTATAACGGTCATAGTAGTCGACATTCTGTCAAATTTTCAAGGTTTAGTCTATAACGGTTCAAAAGATAGACCCAAATAGGTCATATTATGTCACCTATGGGGACACCCTTTAAATTTTAAATTTATTTTTTTTATTAATTTCTGCTGTTGGGAGCTATACCGGCACTCAATTTTTTAAAATTTTAATTTGCTGCCCTTTACGGTTCTTAATACACGTAAAAAACATGTATGTTGTATGGGGACACCCTTTAATTTTTAATATAATGAACTGTTTTTAAAATGGAACCAACCTTGAAGCATAACCTTTCAAATAAAGCAAAAAATTTTAAAATCGGTTCAGAAATGGCTGAGTTCTGCGGTTACATACATAAAAAAAGCAACATTCAGACGAATAGATAACCTCCTTCTTTTTTGAAGTCGGTTAAAAATGAATATTTTTTGGAAATTAGCAAAAAAAAAGTCACAGGGGCACTCCCCGACTGCCCGTAAAAACTCAAAATATTTAATTTTTTAATAATTACATTATTTTTGCAAATAATATTTTATATCACCACCCACAAAAGGGGGAGGGTCCAATTTCAGGTTTTTAAATATTCGCTGACTATAAAAGTTGCATTTGCTAAACAAAAGTAAAGGAAAATTAAAAAAAAAATTTATTTGTTTAGATGTAGAATTGGTTCTTCTAATGGGAACTTTTTTCCTTAGTCCGATTTTTTCTGTTTTAAGCTTTAACAGCCTACGACCATTAGAGATTTGCCTGCCAAGTTTCATTTATCTGTAAGTCAGTAAGTTTTCACAGCCAATATAAGCAAAACAGTAATGTCCGTCTAGATTGGCAAAAAACCACTATGTGCGGCGTTTGTAGTCATGTAGTTGTGTAGCCGCAGACGTCTTTGAGTTTAATGTACGGTTTCTGTATGACATGCGAGCGGCTCGTCTAGAAAATTTGTATGAAAAGCACTTAATTTTTTGAGTGATTCCTATACAAATTTATTAGACGAGCCACTTGCCTGTATTACAGAAAACGCACATTAAGCATTTATTCTTGTTGGTAACATTGCTCTTGCTTACATTTCTTAATATATCTCTACGGATGTCTTCACAGCACATCATTAATGTTCAAAGATCAAAGTTTAACCTTGGGAATTATGTAACGTTATTTTACATTTACCTTTACCGCTAATAAGGACACATTGACCATTCGCCACTGTCACTTTTTCACGGAGATTTCGGTCCATAGAAAATGCATAAACAAGCATGTTTTGTGCGGGGTTTAAGAGGCGTTTAACTTTTTTAAGAAAATAAAAATAATAAAGGTACCAGCATTTAAATTTAACCTGTCCAGGATATCAAAAAAAAAAAAAAAAAAAAAGCGCCAATTAAAGGTTCAAATAATTTTTAATTGATTTAATTATTAACTTTTTTAAAAGGGATAAAATAAAATTAAATATTAATTAAATAAGTAATTGGATCAATTAATTATTTAATATTATTTTAATATGACCTTTAATTATCGCAAATATTTTTTTCTGTGTTAATTTATAAAATATTTCAATTCCGCCCCACTGTGAATTGCTTAATTTTTTATCTTACGTATTATTTATAACGAATTTACTTAAATGCCTTAACGCATTGTACTAAGGTTTATTTTGAAGATCTTTATTAGTACCTACTTTCTAAAGTATGGCTATTTAAATAAACAAATAATAAATAAATAAACAAATACTTACATTATGATCCACTACAATATCAACAACCGATTGCAAAGCCTGACAGTTGCCCTCTTCTTGTATAGCCCAGCAGGGATAGGGTGCAATTTTCGTCAAACATTCACCCTTATTTAGTTTCACTTTACCCAACGTAAATGGTACACCCTGCTTGTAACGCGGTAATGCTACAAAGGCTTTATCGCGCAAAAGCTGAGCTCTCGTTACAATGACATTACGGGGCACATAACGACCCGATTGTATATAAATATTTTTTGTAGATTCACATGGCCACATTAACCTACTGCCACTTAGCTGAAATGTCAACTCACTCACAGGACTTTTATTACATTTTTTGTGGACTTTATTAAGTGCTGAGCCGGGTATTGCAAAGTATGCGACAATTAGAAAAGTCCAAAATGTTGAATACATCTTTTTTTTCGTTTTAAAACTAAGAGAAGTTCACAATGTGCTTACCAAAACGCGATTAGTTTTACTGAAACTGAAACTTTAACATGTGAACGTTTATCTTTATAAATATTATTTTGTTTAAAAATGTATACTGCTTCCTATATATTTTTTTTGTCAAGTTATAGATTTTTGCTTTTATCTTGCATCATGAAAAATATAAGAATTGGATAAATTTTTAAATATCACGCATCATTTAATTGTCGACGTGTTTTATGTCGCGTCTTAAGTTACAAAATTGCATTGAATCAGCAAATCATCACACTTGTGCATTCTTTGCTCCGAAAGAAAGCCAGACTTTTACGGCAGACTTTTGACTAAAAAAAATAATTATAAAATAGAAAAAAACTTAAAAATTCTAAAGCAAAGAATACATGATATTAAGGGTATTCATAGCTAATGGTAGTATGTCGTTATATAGATACTAGAGTATCCACTCGATCAATCATTGGTCGATTAATCGTAGAAATTAAAAAAAACAGCAAATTTGGATTCCAGTTATTCAAGTAATTTAAAAACCTTAATCGATTAATCGATAAAAATTTAAACTACAAAATCAAAAGTAAAAACTCGATTAAATGGATATTCTATAAACAAAGTAAAAAATATGTATATGTTTTTCCTTCACCACCACCAACTAAAATGTTTTGTATCGCATGTTTTTTACATTTGTTGAATTCACAAGCTACTTTTGTATCGCGCATCGATTGTTTCTTGTATTAATATGAACGATGACTGCGTATGCATTTACAGTAAAGAAGCATAAAATGAGAACGAAATAATTACATTAATTGCAAATTTGTTGCTCTTAAGTGGATAGGGCTTCCACAAAACATCTTCACCCTGTCCATTATTTTTACATTGCTTCTTCCGTTTCGCTAATCTTTCTATTTTTCCAAGTAAGTAGTACTGCTGCCTTGCCTAGAAACAAAGCCTCTTTACAGCCAAACCTAAACAAGCGCGTTGAGCGGCAAATAACTGTCAAATATATTCATATGCCTATATAATGTATGAAGCAAACCTAAACAACGCGGATTCCGACCAGGTGGGAGCTTTGGCCCAGCTGAATGTTTTTGGCTCTCCTTTTTTGTTAATGTTTCGTCAAAAATACATTGCTTTATATCTTTATGTAGCAGAATGTCAAAGTTGTTGTTTTTTTGTAGTTGTTACCGTACTGCTTACATCTGGTAGGAATTGGCGCGGCGTTAATGCATAGTAATTGAAAAATCCAATTGGCAGTGCATTAGGTAGTGATGTTAGATGCAAACAAACTGTTATTGTTTTTTTGTGTAAGCGTGATGATCTTTATTTTACGTTGAATAACCGTTGCGCTCTTATTTAGGTTTGTTCAAAGCTAGGCGCTAGACAGCGTTAGTCAAAATTTGTTTTTCCAATTACTTTGCTGCCACGCTATTTATGTTTGCTTCATACACTTTGTACGTACATGAGAATTGTTGACAGTTAGTTTGCGTTAAATGCGCTTGTTTAGGTTTGCCTGTAAGAGGCCGTCTTTACTAGCCATCCGCTTGAACAAAACAAAAACATGAAGCCGGCAGAGCGACGGAATTAATTTGTGCTTTTTGTTGTAGATGTCAAATACGTGTTAATGTCATTTTCTGTTTAAACATCATTTTCTGTTTTCCAGCAGTGTTGTTTGAATGCATATTGCAACACAGATAGTAGTGTACGGTTGAGCAACAGATGAAAATAAAAATGTTTGAAAATAAAAATGTCAAACTAAAATACATATAACAACATTACTGCCATGTTATAAAATTGTTTTTAAAACCAATGTTTTAACATCCGTGTTAATGTCTGCACTTAACTCTAACATGATGTTAGTGTTAATGTTTATCATTATATGTCTAATTTAGACTGGGGGTAAGGTTGTAAATTATAAGTTGGTTCATTAAAAGAAATGAAAAAAAGCTCAATAAAATCAGTTTTTTTTTGTCAGAGTTTTGACAAAAAATAAATATACCTTGGCAATTATTTTTATTCCATTATATTTGTCTTTAATTTGGAAACTTAAATAATTTTAAAAATATTTCGTTCTTTGCTGCATTTAATTTTTTTTGCTACAAATATTTTTATGTATAAATAGTTCATTATTTATTGTAAACATTATAAATATGTCAATACAATCGTACAATAAATGAAAATATTTATTTGCTTGTTGATATCCACATCCACATCTACATATAAACACTTGATATCAAACATTAGGATGGACCCATTTTCATGAAGCGAAAAAATATTGGTCGTCGCTAACATACTAAATAGGGATTACAAAATTTCAACATTTTTATTTTTATTTCTCATAAATTTTATATTTATTTCTCATAAATGAGATTACTAAAATTTTATATTTTTTCACGGTCATAAATAAACAGCAAAAACAGCCCTGCCTACGATCACACATGTACATATGTATGTAACAGATTGTTTTCTTAGCATAGGTATATGAACGGTAAATAACGTAGAATATCTGTATTATTCATATCTGTTAAGTAATAAATTAGCTCATTCTCATTAATGCTCTTGTACATGCATGTTTATAATTTTTTTATTATTTATAATCGTTTGCATTTATGAAATTTCTCATAAATGAGACTTCTAAACACTTTGCTACTGTATACGCCGGCAGTTGCACATGACAAAATATGTGCATATACACACACACATACAAAAATTTAGGAAAAATTAACAAAATTGTAAATTCTCATATATGAGCATTTTCTCATTTATTCACTTTTGATAGAAAGGAAAAATATAAACCTTCCCAGTCATAAATGAACAAACACTAAATTATTTCTAGTCTCTCACACATGTATGAAAAGAAGCTAAAAAAAACTAAAATGTAAAATGATTGAGCAGCGAGTGAGCATTTCGGTACTCTGATAATTATTTCTGCAAAATGCTGAAAACTGCAAAAGTCGCTTATTAGGAGTTATTACTTGTTGTAGTAAAGAACGCGCATTTTTTAAACAAAACATTCCACATGATTTTAACACGCTTAACAGCTTCTTTCATGTACGTAATAGGCTTTCTTAACCGCCTGTATACATTAGTCATTAACATGTCTTAACAAAAGTCAAATTTCATATAAAAAGAAACCAATATTAAACATAATGTTTTTTTATATGAAGTTTTATTTTTGTTAAGACATGAAAATATCTAATAGAGACGGGGGTTGCTAGAGCAACGGAATTAATTTGTCCATGTTGTTATAGGTGGCGAATACTTGTTTGAACATAATTTTCTGTTTTCCAACAATGTTGTTTGAATGCTTATTGCACAGCAGATATGTTGAGCAACAGATGGCGCTGTTTGCAAATGAAACTATCAAACTAAAATACAACAACAACGTCATTGTCATGTTATAAAATAGATTTTATAGCAAATGTTTCAACAACCAAACTGAGACTTGGAAAAAACATTAACAAGCGCAGTTTACACTTAACACCAACATGATGTTGATGTTTATCATTTTATGTCTAAGAGGCCATCTTCACTAATCATAAACCACCGTCTTAATTTGCTATCAACATGTCTTAACATTAGTCAAACTTCATATACAAAAAAACATAATAGAGACGGGGGTAATATTAAACAAAACATAAACATGATGCCGGCAGAGCAACTGAATTAATTTGTAAATGTTGTTATAGGTGACGAATGCGTGTTTATGTAATTTTCTGTTTAAACATAATTTTCTGTTTTCCAACAATTTTGTTTGAATGCTTATTGCACAGCAGATATTAGGAGTACCGTTGAGCAACAGATGGCGCTGTTCGCAATACTACTGTCAACGTAAAATACAACAACAACGTCATTGTCATGTTATAAAAGTGTTTTTATAACAAATGTTTTAACAACCATGTTAAAATTTGGAAATAACATTAACATGGGCAGTCAACATTTAAAACTAACATGATGTTAGTGTTAATGTTTATCATTTTATGTCTAATGTAGACTGGGGTAACTATTCGAGTTATGCGTTAGATGTTTCCTTATTGTTGTAATATCTTTAAATGACTCATTGGTTTACCATTGTACTTTTCATGTTCAAATGTACTAAAAATGGTACAATTGTACCAAATTTATCAAACCTGGCGCATAGAGGCTAATTGTATCCTTAAAAATCTATTAAATTATTATTGTAAAATAATAATTATGAAAATAACGCAAGCAATACCTATTTATTTATTTACATTAGAACATGGATACATGTTTTTGTTGCAGATTTTTTGGGACCATCCTAATGGCACCAGAGTACGAGTAAATGCAAGTTTTGTTTATTTTGTTGTATTTTTTCCGCTAAATTCAGATGCATGCAAATGTTTAAAACTGCTTATGCCAGCCTAATAATTGACAAGTTTTATATACAAAAAAAATTATAAAATAAATTTGGTATAAATTTCAACATTTTGTGCTAATTGGGTGTACATATTTTGAATGAAAAAGTATAAATGTTCTTTTTTATTATAAAATACATATGAAAATAATAAATACAGAGCAACACGTTTAATTGCATATTTAATAATTTAGACAAAATAATTTGCAGGGAAAAAAATTTGTTGACTTTTCTGAAAATTTTACGAAGACAACAACGTGGGTTTTTTTCATGGCAAATTAATTGGTAGTAAATATTTGCCAAACAACTTCCTGGTCCAAGCGTTGTACTCGCTGACTAAGGTCATCTTTGACTCATGTACAATATATTACTTTCTAAAAGAAAATTTGTTGGATTTTTAATACAAATTTTTAATGTTTAATTTTATTTAAATTTTTTTATCATAAAAAAAATTGATTGTTTTCTCTTCACCACAGGTAGAAAAGGTATACATACGGAAATTTTAAAAATCAGAAAAACCGATCCAAAAATGTCGGAAATATGGACAAAATATGTCAATGGTGTTTGTTTTCAGAAAAAAAAAAAAAATAAAAACCAAAACAGCCGAAAAAATATTATTTTGAACAAACAAATTTTAATCCACAAAAACTTGCAATTTTTTCTAAAATGTTGGATTAACAAAAACAAGAAATTTATAAAAATGATAAAAATCACGTACTCCTCCAAGCTCTAAAAGAATCGTTGGTTCAAGAATTTCAGCCTATATTCGTGCAGATCCAAGAAGTTACAGAGAAGGTATTAAACTGACTCTTCCTCCTCCTCTTCAGCCAGCCCTCGTAGTAAGAGCTGCCGATCATACAGTGCCACGTTATTATCCCTACTAGAAGCGATATCGAGTTTTTCTTGACAGGGGGTGTTGATGTCTCCCTGTGAATTTTGAATCATCGCTTCGTGAGCACTGATCGGCCACGAATGTCTTCATGCCCTGGAACCCAAACTATTCTTACAAGGTGTCGTTTAAGTAGGGCCAGAGATTGAAGGCACTTTACTACATATTTGGATTTCACTAATTTGGAATCAAGGGCTAGACTGTCCACACACATGTAAACAGCCGTCATCTCCGTTGAGTTTTCTAATTCTTTTTTCCGCTACAAATATAGCATATATTTCAGCCTGGAACACAGTGTAGGTATCGGGTTGCCTGAGTAACATCTTGTGATCAAGGTTCTTATAGAAAATACCCGATCCAGTTCCGTCTTGGATCCGTCCGAGTTACGGAATTTTTCTTCTTCTGGATGATTAATTTTTAATAATAATGGAAAAATTTTATTTAGATACTAGATAACTGTAATTCATTTTTTGATTTGCTACATTCTTCTTTAGAATTTTTTATATCTACATCTACATATCGATACCTTCCCGTAAGAATGTATTAAGCGACACTTTCTTCGAAAATGACTTTTTGATGTGGAACTATACTAGAAGTTAAGCGCCACATTTTGGCCTGGGTTTCGCTGCCCTATTATGGATGTAAAGGAAACTAGAGAGAAAATAAAATTGTATCAACCGCCAAGTTTTCTCACTGGAATAAAGTTGCTTTCTGAAATTTGTATTATGTCAAGTTTTGTATTTGAAAATAATATTTGGAAAGCGATTTTCAGAATACATATTATGTTCCTTTCAATAAAATACACAAATAAATAACTAAATGAGACGTTTTTTTTGTTTCCTGAACAATTTAGAAATGTCGCTTAATACATTCTAATGGGAAGGTATCGATATGTACACCATTTAACTAACTTAATGTGACTTTTAGCAACGTTTAGCTGCTAACTCTTGTTTGTGTAGCTACGAACTGCCTAAGGACACTAATAACATTTTTTTAGCTGGTTTACAAAAGCTCTTCTTTCATTCTTGATGTTTTTGTAGGGTATACAAATGACTGCTACACTTTTGATGAATTAAAGTAGTTTCTTACTTATTATAGCCCTAGTTATTTTAGCCATCAAAATGCTAATATTATGGTTCTTTTGCTATAACACTTTTTAACACTAGATAATACAATGTGGTTCAATGTCACCAAGTTATTATATTAATGTAGCGGGAGTATCGAAGCAGACCGCTTCCTTAGTCGATCCATTTTCTATCCCTTCCGTCATCAATGATTATGAGCAACAAAATAGTACTCACTGCAACCTTACTTTCATTGAGTCACGTGCTACCACCAGCCTTTACTCTTGACTGTAAATATTTCAGAATGTCAGCCTTCTTTCTCATCAGTATTTAGTTATTGCTAGCATTTGTTCAAGGCTGAAGTCCGCCATGGCATCTACATTTAACAATCTTCTACTAGTGGCCCTAAGTCTTATACCAGTCATTGCTGGACATTCACACACAATGTGCGTTACATATAAAGGCACTTCTATTATATTTGAACACTGCTGGCCTTCCTGCCTTACGACCACCATTCGTAGTGCCCTCCCTCCACCTTTTGCTTATGTTGCATTATGTTGCTTCATTTCCAGCTGTACCTGTGTATCCTTTAACCAACATCAATGTTACCTCATTAACCGAGGTACATCTGTTAAGTTTTATATAAATCAGTCAAGTGAGAGTCAAACTCACTGGTGAAGGTTTTCGTACTATGTTCAGTATAACCTTAAAAGTACTAGTTGTTAATTTTTTCACGTCTTATGGGGCACCCTTTAATTTTTAATTATTTAGTATACTAGATCATAGTACAAAATACCCTGTGTAAATATCAAGTGTCTGTCTATAACGTTTAGAAGAGGAGGCTAAATTACTGAAATTCGCGTTCCTTGTTGTTACAGCAGTCATTGTAAAATATAATCTGTATAAATTTTAAGTGTCATCCTATCACTGTTCAAGTATAAAGTTATATATGCTAAATGCTATCATTATCGAAACACCCTTTAATTTTTGGTTTTATTATTTGTTCTGCTTATAGGCGACAAATTTATGCACAGTGCAGATTTAAAGTGTCTTCTCGTTTTGGTTTCAAAATAAGGCTACACTATTGCAAAACCCTTTAATTGTTACATTTTTTCCTATAGCGGACATAAATTTACACGCTCTGTATAAATTTACGTTTACAAAATTAAAGTCCTATTTGCGAAAATCGCATCATAATCGGAAAACCCGTTAAATCTAATTAATTTTTATAGCGGCCATCGTAATACACTTTCTATAAAAATATCAGGAGCCTATCTATTGTGGATCAAAAAATAGGGCAATGTGCTTGAAAAACATGTCACTGTCGGAAAACCCTTTCAGTTTTAGTAATTTTTATAGCTGCCGTCGTAACATCTGCTGTAAAAAATTTTAAGAGTCTACCTATTACGGTTCAAAAAATAAGGCCTTATATGTACGTCCAAATCATGTCACTGTCGGAATACCCTTTAATTTTTTATTTAATATTATGCTAATTACCCATAACGTTTTATAATAAAAATGCAATTTATTTGTTGGGGGAAAAGAGATAGTCCCTATATGAATTTCACTGGTTGCTCAGGCCAGATCATCAGGAAACCTTTTTCCTAATTTTAGAGAAGCCAAAAATATTCTATAAGTAATAAAATTCTACAAAACACAATGAGAGTTATGCATGTTAATAGAATAATATTACAGAATATTAAAGCTTCAACAAAACACCAACAACAAACCACGTTTTTATTTTTCCTTACTGTCCTTCTACAATTGGATGGTTTTTTGCCATCATTAGATGCAAGGTGTGATGAAAAGCATACACAAGTTAATTTTATTCTCGCAAGAGAATCGAAAAAAAAGTGTTGCCAAGGTTTACACAAGCAGTTGCATATTTAGTTATTAATAAAATTTTTGGGATTTTAAATATTAATTATTTAATATTATGCTAATTACCCATAACGTTTTATAATAAAAATGCAATTTATTTGTTGTTATTTGTTATAGCGGCCATGGCAATTCCCTTTCTGTAAATATATCAAGAGTATACCTTTTACGATTCAAAAAATAAGGCAATATACATGAAGAACATGTCAGTGTCGGAATACCCTTTAATTTTTACTATTTGTTATAAAGGCCATATTAATACACCTCCACAGTCTAGCTATTATAGTTAAAAAAATTAGGCCATTTACATGCAAGTCACGTTACTATCGGAACACTCTTTAATTTTTAGGTGTATTTTTTATGTTTGTTTTTTATAGCAAACAGAGTTTTAATTACTGCGTGCAAATTTTAAGTGTATGCCTCCTGCAGTTCAAGAAATAAACACATATAAGTGAATTACATGTCTCTTTCAGAACCCCCTATAAGTTTCAGTAGTTTTTGCTATAGCGGCCACAGTTATACACCTTCAGTGAAAATTCTGTGAAATTTCAGGAGTCTACCTTTTATTCAGAGACAGTTGGCGCTGACATACGGACAGACATTGTATCGAAAACAATAGGGTTACGTTTTTATCCTTTTGATACGGAACCCTAAAATACTAAAACAGTACTAGTTTGGGGTACACGTTGACCTGACTCACGCATAAGTATTTATAGCGTTAAAAAAAACTTTAGATCTCCCATTTAAGTATTTATTTAATGACCCACTGTCAAATACATATGTACATATATTTTTGCTTTCATTCTCACTCATTTTAGTTAAGTGATGAGTTAACAGTTCTTTAAGTATATTTTGGAAGTGCGTGGGACTGTATGTTTGAAACTTTAAATATATTCAGCACTTTTAAAGATTTTCTTCTCTCGTTTTGTACTCGTAACATCTGCACTTAATGATGTGATGATTTACGACCATTTATTTATATGAAATCCAACACATGCCACCCAAACACGTAATTCTGAAAATTGTTATGAGTCCCTTAGACGTCATAAATATATATATTTTTTTTTCGTTTATGATGGCCACCAAAGTACAGGCGTTTTGTTTGTTGTAAATAATATATTTAGTTGTAAAAAAATCATAAACCGCTGTGGGAATTTTGGTGCTTAACCAAAGAGTGCGTGGGGGATCTGTAATGAAAACAAAAATTGAGATGTTTTTATTGCTTATTTATATCTCTATTAATTAACACTTTTAGGTAAAAATTATTTAAAAAGGAATTAAAACAAAAGTATGGTCAGACATATCAAATATTTGACCAAAAAGACGTAACCACTAAGTTATGTAAACAATTTTTTGTGTTTATCAAATAATTATTCAAGCCCGTTTTACACTATAATACTGAGTATTAGGATTTGCAAAAAGTCTAAGGTAATATGTATAACAATTCGGTTTCACACTATCTCACTTCAAATAAAAAATAAAAGCAAATGAGCAAACCGGCTGAGGAATTTCAGTAAGGCGGCAGAGGTGCATATTTGGGTATTCAAGTTGTCGGTAAATAAAAAAAAAACAAAACAAAAAATAATACGTACATTTAACAATTTCTAGACATGGCAGAAACAAAATTACGGCATTCGATATCGATCGAAATTTCAATAGAAATTAAATGGAAAATTCGATCGATATAGAATCCCGTAATTTGCCCCCAGGTGCAGGACAAAGCAAAAATATCATCAACGGCAGAGAACTATCGGCTGCGTCTCAGTCATCCTGGTTCTTTGTTTAAGAACAACTCTGATAAAATGTTCTCCCAAAGTAAACCCAGTCTTCATTTGCTATCAACATGTCTTAACAAAAGTCAAACTTCATATGAAAAAAGCCAGTATTAAAAATAATATTTTTTTTATATAAAGTTTGACTTTTGTTAGGACATGTTAATGTCTAATGGAGACGGGGGGTAACCCAGCGTTTTTCTATTATCCACAGTTTCAGATTGCACCTGTACATCGGTAAACACTCCTTTAAAGTGGTCACACGGTTGCGGTTATGACCGTGTGTGATCATGGTGCGGATAATCAATTTTTTTTATATCTGATTATTAATGTAAAATGTGATATTTATAAATTACACAGTGCAACAGTGACTTGACAGTATAAGTTTGATTCCACTACTAAAGGGCACGAAAATTTATTAAATCGATGCATATAATAAAATAGTAACTCATTTCCGTCTGTCTGTCTGCTTTTCTTTGCGTTTGCATCACGTAAAAATTAATAGATGGATTTTTAGCAAAATTTTGCGTGGAGGTACCTTAGCATCCTAATTCCAAAATAGAATACTTTTTTTTCCCAAAAAAAAAACTCATTTCCAAGAGAAAGTGGAGAAAAAGGAGTTAAAGTACGCAATTTCCGTACTGAAATTTTCGGTTTAAAACTGGGATATTTTAAACACGGTTACACACCTTTTGTTTTTGAAAGTCGGATATTTTGAACAAAATTGCGACCAGATTGCGCCAATTGAATAAAATTTGTATTTTTACCTTGTGCAATTACATTGTTTTAAACACCTCTTACAGGGCTTTACAATAATTTTTAGAATTTTTTTTATAAATTTTATAATTTCATCCAGGGATGGGTACCCTTATTTAAAGTAAATAATTAACCAAAACTGAAGCACTATAAAAGTAAAAGTCTTACAATTGGTGTGTAATACTTTCAAAACAAAATCGAGCAAAAGATTGTCAGGACGCCCACGATGTGGGGGGGGGGGGGGTGTACAGCTAGTAAGCAATAAAGCTAGTTACAACAATAGTTTTCCAGCTATGTATTGGTCTATTGTCTGCTGCCGACTAATTCTCTTAGTATCTATATCTTCTTGACATCTATAGGGCGGTTTACATAATCACACAAGTTTTGCGGCATGTCAAATATTAGAACACGAATGGTATCGTCTAAGCATAATATGTAATGAATCTGTGAGACATTGGATAGATATAGCGCAAAAAAGCTCAACTGACGTCGCTGATATTTTTTTAAACAATGGAACAAAATCAAAACAGTTTTAATCTAACACATTGGTGTTAACGACTAACTTTGACCATTTTTTATTTATTTTCCTCGCAAGATTCTAAAAATCAGTTTGCCCTTTAAAAAAGGTTATATCAGTTTTTGTCTTATATCTCATTTATACTAGGTGATACCACTTAACTTTGTTTGGCAACAATGTAGCTAAGGATTCGTTTAATAAATGTTATTATAATTTTATGTCAAAAAAATAAATTATTCCTGGATTTTTTTTAAGAAAATAAAAATATTTTTTAATATTAAAAATATTTCAATTATCAGTCGAACTATTTCATTAATATACAAAATAATTATTGAAATCAGGCTTAAGTTCGTTTAATTCTTTCTGAGAAGAAAGAATATTTTTTGACAAATTAGGTGATATATTTTTAAAGAAAAAAATGGTAAAATGTTATTTTAGACACTAGCAGAATGTAATGCATATTCTGGATAGCTACATCCTAGCTCCATCAAAATTTATCACATAATGTGTAAAAAATATTCTTTCTACTTAGAAAGAAATTAACGAAAAATTAATTTGTAAACCGCACTTAACCAAGTTTCCTTACTCCCGTCTGAATTATACATAAAATGATAAACATTAACACTAACATCATATTAGTGTTAAGTGTAGACAGCCCATGTTAATGTTTTTTCCACGTCTTAAAACATTTGTTATAAAAGTTATTTTATAACATAACAATGACGGTGTTGCTCTTTTTTGTTTGACAGTTTTATTTTCAAACAGCGCCATCTGTTGCTCAATCGAAATATTACTCTGCTGTGCTATTAACATTCAAACAACATTGATGGAAAACAGAAAATTATGCTCAAACAGAAAATGACATAAACAAGTATTCGCCACCTATAACAACGTGACCAAATTAATACCGTTGCTCTGCGGGCATTATGTTAATGTCTTGTTTAAACCGATGACTAGTAGAGAGGGGCTGTTATGGAAAATCTTTATTTTAACCGAAAGAGATAATAGAGTGGAATGGAAAGATGCATAGAGATTTAGTTTTTTTTCTCGTTCCTAATTTTAACTAAAAGTAAATTCTTAAACAAGAATTACCGATAAAAATGTGCATAGATAACACATAGATAGTCAACTGAAACGTCAAAAACCTAAGTCTCTTGCCAAAAAAAAAATAAGTCTAAGAAAGTATTGTTAGGCAAACTTGTATAAGTGTTGGTTTTTAAAAAAATTTCTCCACAGTATCTCAACTGCACATAGTTGTATAAAATGTTTTGTAAAAAAAAACATATTTTTTACATTCAATTTTAGATGCTAAAATTAAATATTTCTTTTGTTTTTAAATAAAAATATAATTTTAAATTTTTGCTAATATATTTATGTGCGAATAACTGAATAGTACTGAATAGTCATTTTAAATAATTATTATTTTGTATTGAAAATTTTCATCCCCTAAAAGACAAAAAATACAATACTGTGAAGAAATAAATTTCACCTAACAAATGTCAACAAAATTAAATTTATTTATTGTTAAAAACTTGGAAATACATTAAATTCTGAATGAATTTTAAGAGAAATATTTTTAAATTAAATAATTATTGTAGTTTTTTGACCTTTTTTATATTTGAATTCTATTTTTTAATAAGCACAAGGTTTTTTATACAAATGTTTTATTAATTTTTATTTTCAATATTTCGCTACACCATTGGGTAGCATCTTCAGGAAATAAAAATAATGAAAATTATAAAATAATAAAAATTAATAAAAAATTTTTATAAAAAAGACCATGTGCTTATTAAAAAATAGAATTCAAATATTTTTAAATTATTTACATATTTGTAAAGTGCAACGATATATCGCGCGATAGTGTCTTAATGTAAGTAAAAAATTTTACTCCCCTCTGTGTGTTGAATTCACACCGACCCGCATATGTGAAGACATTTATAGCCACGTTTTTGACATTTGGAGAGTTGGCTACCTACGAAAATGTGTTTGTATTAATTTTTTTTTTATAAAAAGTTTTTGAAAAATGTTTTTGAGAGAGAAGAAAAAAATATTTTCTAACAAAGTTTAAAATTTAGAACAAAATATTAAAAAAATAATGTTTGAATTACTAATGCATTTCTAAGAATTAGTTTTGAAAAACTTTCTTTATAAAATAAAAAGCTTTTGGGTGTAAGACATAATTGAGGCTCCGGCAACATACATAGCTTCGTACATAATTATCGCAAAGCGACAGAACAGAGATTGATAGGCTTTCTTTTCATTTAAAAAAATTATCAAATATTTGAGGAAACGCTTATACTTTTTCTTATCTTAACTCTTTATAGAAATATTTTTTATCGAACTTTTGTATTTTTTTTTTTAAATACATACATAGTCTTACATACATACAAGTCTTTTTTTTTAATTTTTTATCTTCATCTTAAGTGTCAATAAACTTAACTGAAATTGTACTTTTTTTAATTAAAATTAAATAAAAAGTGTTTTACTTTGGATTTCCAGCCAAAAAGTGTCTACCCAATTCCGGAAACATGATTTTTTTTGTATATTGACAATGAAACTAGAGTACGTGCGTTGTTTGGTTTTTTTTTTTAAAGAATGCAGCTTTTTTAATAATCAACTTAACATGTTTTGCCAAACTGTTATATCAAAATCTATGATTATGACTAATTGAAATATACCTTGTCATATTTCCAAAGAAGTCTACACTACTAAGAATTCAAATTTATAAAAATTTAAGTTTTACATAAGTGACACAGCTTATTTTATTGTGCTGCATAAAATAAGCTGTGTGTACTTCCCTTTCAAATGCTCCATAATAAAAGTGATTTTACACGACGTGTGTTTGTCATATGACTTGTCAGTTTGATAACCCATATGTAATTTCATGTGTTTGTCAAAATAGGCATTTTACATACGGTTTATAATTTTTACTTTCAAACGTACATGTGTAATTACATTTGACATAACCTATAATATATAATTTTTCGGCCACACAGTTTTGTATTTCCAACCACAGCTGATGTAAAGATTCAAATATAGTGCTTTTGCCACACTTTTAGAGCTTTTGGTACCACGAAAAACCTAAAATAGCAAAATATCAAGTTGGCATTACAGGATGTCAGATGCTTTGTCACATCAAAATAGAACACGTTCTAAATGAAAAATGTCATATGTATTGTACACATGGAAAATACACATGTTATGTTTGAAAGGGTTCACATGACGGGTTTAGAATTTACACATGGAAAAGTGAAAAGTCATTTGACAAATACACGCCGTGTAAAACTACTTAAGAGTTATAAACAAGTAACAGTGTTGTATTGGGTCGTGCCGCATTTCATATACCCTTTACTATTTAGTTTTGAGATATTACCTAATAATCTTATGTTTTAATTTTTATACATATGTATAATGTCACTTAAGTTTTAATGTCAATAGAACTTAACATTATTACTTCAGAAACGATTATTTTTACTTAATGGCTAATTTACGATCTCGATTTATAAGTGAAATTCCTATTTTAAGTGCAGTAACTTTCAATGCAACACTGCTTACATTAATTGTTATCTATTACTGAACTACTGTCGAATTTTGAACAAGCTGCTTCTATTATTTTCAATGCACTTTCTTTAAAAATGTCAAGAGATAGAGTTCTGTGACAGAAGGACAGACATTGGAGCGATATAAATAGGGTTACTTTTGTACCTTTTGGCACGAAACCTAAAAATAACTCATAAAAATAACACAAGGCAACAAAATCGATAAAACTTTATGTGGATTTTAAACCACTATACCATTTTGATGTATTGTGGTTCCAGTAGTACAAATATGGTCCAAATTTTAAATTCTATTCAGGTTTTTTTTTTTAAAATTTTAAGTTAAATTTAAAATTTTCTTAGACATTTCTCCACATAATTAATGATAACGTTTGTCCGATATTATTAAAGTGAAAGAAAGAAAAATTTAAATTTACATAACCTTTAATCCTTTAATATATTGTGTTTCAATCGGCCCAGTAGTTTCGGAGTTATAAAAAAAAAATGAAAATGCCAAGTTTTACATCAAAATTGTATAGTGATTTAAATACGTCTTTTTTGCTGTTGACTTGTGTAATATTAGAAAATTCAAATTATAAAAATTGATTATCTTGGCATTTTTTTCTAATTACTGTTCAGTGATATTAGGTAAGGTTGTCGTCTGATGGATTTTCGTATATCGTAGTTATACATACAATGTGTAAAATTCAACTATTTGCCTATAACGTTTACAAGAAAAAGCCAAATTCGTCCATATCGTATCTTTTAGGGAACACCCTTTAATTTTAATTATTTTTATTCTTTTTTACTTCTTGTTACATTAGACTTTTTAAAACAGACTGTTTACAATTTTAAGTGTCTGTTTATTGCGGTTCAAATATATGGGCATATAAGTAAAATCACGTCACTATAAAAACACCCTTTAATTTTTATTTTTTATGCTTGTTATAGCAGACACGTTTCTACATACTTACTTCGTGTATACAAGCAAAATGTAAAGGCATTTTACGTACTTTCGTGACACTCTCGCAACACCCTTTAATTTTTATATTCTATGTTATTGTTCTAGTGGACACAATTAAATGCAGTCTGTGTATATTTGAAGCGTCTGCCCATTAAGGTTTCAAAATAAGTTCATATGCATGAAAATCAAGTCACTATCGGAACACACTTACATTACCTTGCACATTCTGTGAACATTTCAAGAGTCAAAAATATTTTATTTTATTTTGCTTCTTAATATAATGTAATTTCCTAACTCTGGCACAATGAATTGCACGAGTAGGGTTCATACTCTGAGTGCTGGTTCGAATAAAATAACAAAATATCATAATAACTGATAAACTAAACATGACAGCTTTTTATTATAAATGTATGTCACTGGGGTTTTAACACAAAAATATCTTTTGCTTGCTTCTGGAACAAAAATTTAGGGAATAAAAAATTGGAACTTGACACAAAACAGCAAAAATGTTTTAATTTTTTTTCGTAGCAAATACATATATTTTTTATTTATATATTTGAGCGTATGTGTTAGTTTTTTGTTATTAATTTGTGACAAGTCGTAAAAGTGCATACTTTTCAGAATTGTCGACAATACAAGTTCTAAACAGAATTCAGTATATGATCACTAGGGTGGCCCATTATTTTTTAATGAAAAAAGTTTGTAAATTCTCAATTCCCTGAAAATATGCAAGTATGTCAAGCGTAATTAAAAAAAATCATAATTTCAGTTGAATGAAATAACTCCTTGGAGGAGGCTTCAAAGAAGAAGATTCCCTAAATCTAAATAAAGACGAAAAATTAAAAATATTAAATTTAAAAATTATATTTGGAATGTTTTTTATAATATTATTTATTTCTTATAACGCATAATTCCTTTTTTAAATTTATCATTATATAGTAATCCAATCAGATTACTATTGGAAAGCATATATTTTACCTATATAATTTATATGCCAGTCCCTTGGCATATTTCCTATCAAAATCTGAAGAATCCTTCTCAAGTTATGATAAAATACTTGAAGCAGCCTTTTAAAAAATTGCAAAATTTAATAAAAAACAAATGACAAAAAATGTGTATAAAATAAAATAAGAAATATTGACTAATGTAATTGTCTAGTGGGCTCACACACGTTGTGTGCGTCCTGACAATATTTTGTTCGATTTTGTTTTGAAATTTATCCACACCAAGTTTTAAGACTCTTGCGTGTTTACTTTATATAAAGATACCCATCCCTAGATAAAATTCTAAAATTGACATAAATTCTAAAAATGATTGTAAAGCTTTGTAAAAGACATATTGGAAATGAGTTAAACATTATTTTAAAACAGCGCCCAACATTTCAAAAAATATACTGCTTGCAAAAATAAAAGATGCCTTAAAGTATGCAATATCTTTAAATCGGCGTACTTTCACTGCTTTTTCTCCACTTTCCGTTGGAAATAAGATATTTTTGGTGAAAAAAGTATCCTATATTGGAATCAGGATACTTAGGTACCTACTCACAAAATTTTGTAAAAATCCATCCAGTAGTTTTTACGTGATGCGAACACAAAGAAAAATACCGACAGACAGACAGACAGACAGAAAATGAGTTACTGTTTTATTATATGTATGTATAGATTATATCTGTACCTCGGAGGGATACAACACTATGTCCATTTTCATAACTTTACAGGAGAGGAGTTTTAAACACATGGTGTTCTATCCCTCTAAATGAAAGTGGACTTGGTGTTGTTTTAAAACATGCTATATCCGGTTCTAACTTGTTTTTGACATAGTGCTCTATTCTTCTATGAAATATGAGAAAAGCTGATTTTAACTCTGTAATAAAGTGAATATGGAAAAAATGGACATAGTGTTGTATCCCTCCGAGGTACAGATATGTATAGACGGTGGTTTTCGGCTCAAAAAGTTTTGCAAAAGAAAAAAAATTTATAACACTTCGGTTGCTTTGAACAGCTCTAAACATTCATTAATCAATATGTATTGTTGCAAGCATATATAAGCTTTAAGACTACATATTTTGAGGGACTGATGTTTCTTAATGAGGACCACCCTAATGTACATACATACGTAAACTGAATATGACAAACGGTAAAAAGTAAATAAGTGATGAAATTGATAACGAAACGTTAAAAAAAACATACTCATGACAAATTAAATGACACCATTGAGCAAAACCATTAATTTTATCATGAGAAATCATTAATTTTATCGTTCTTCTATAGGTAGAATTGTTAGGTAAATTTGTATTGATTATGCCAAACAGAAATGCCAAGAACGTTGGTCTATTTTTTATACATACATGGGTAGAAAGGCTATAAACAGTGGATGAAAATTCCAATTTTTTTGGAATTTTGATTTTTTTGTTATTTGAAAAATATTTTTGTATTTTAGTTTTTTATAGTTTTTGTTTTAATAACAAAAAGTTCTAGTTATTTGAAAAATTTAAAAGATAATCCATTAATTTTTAAATCGATTTTCAAATTGCTCTATTATATGAGAGAAAGCTAGAAAAAAGTATAATACATTTGAAAATTAAAGGGTGTTCCCGTACAACATAAGTGATTTGAAAATATTTCTTGAACCGTAGGCATTTCAACATGATAATAAAATAATAAAAAGTAATAAAAAACTGGAAACGGTGCTTTATTCGGCCGAATCTTATATAACTTTCACCATAGCAATGCTAGATATTGTGTTAGCCTCTTATGTTTGTTTGAAAATTTGTTGTAAATTTTTTTTTTAATTTTTTTTTGAAATTTTTTAGTAAAATATTTTGCAATTTTTTTTAAGTTTTTGTAAATTTTTTTTTCATTTTTATAAAAATTGTTTGTATTTTTTTTTCAAATTAGGACCTTTCTGCAATCTATATTGCTTTAGAATGGTCCGACTAACGCAAAAAAATCCTTTATAAAATTTCCTCATATGAAAACACCTTGAAAAAATATATGTGGGCATGGACCGCAGTCTCCAATGGGATGGTATGATATTGCTGAATTGTAATCCTAACAATTTTAAAACTATGCCCGGCAGATTGGTGGAATTAAATTGTCTGTACCTCGTCTAATGCCTTGGCAAATGACATTTCAGCACCAACACGGACAGACCGACATCCCTAAATCAAGTTCTCTATTTATAAGAATCCAGAATATACATATGTGTATACTTTCCACCTGTGGTGAAGAGTATAACTACAATCAAATCATAAAGGGTATCCCCATAGCTGCTGTAGTTTGACATTATCTATTGAGAGTCAACCACCACTGCACTCCCTTACTTAAGTCATTTGAATTGTATTCTAGTTGAATTTATGCTTTAAATATAATTGGGTAGAGGTATTAAGTATTAAACCTACAAACAAACTAAATTAAACATTGTAATATTAAAACGATTTTCTGTTAATATTATTAAGAATATTTTAATTTCCTACAAATTATTTTATGGTCTTAAGTAACTTTCCAAAGAAAACTGACTTTGTTTAAGTTAGTTTTTATATGCACGAAGGTTGTCCGGAAATTAACCAGCATGAATAAAATTAAAGCTCTGTAAAAGACAGACAGGAAATGAGTTACTTACTATTTTAAAACAGCGCCATCTGTTGCGCAATAATGCTTAAAATATACTGCTTTCAAAAATAAAAGATGATCCACAATACAATACAATAATAATACCATAAATACAACAAATGGTTTTATAAATACAAAAGGTTGTTTTAAGCCCTTTGAGATCGCAATGTTACTTAGTCCACATATTAACTCAATTTAAATAAAATTTAATTATACCCTTGGCGTTATTTTAGTTCAAAACGAAGCACCTGAGCCGGCTTTAAATTTCAGGTTTTTCGGCTTCGAAAATTAAAATTTTTAGTTTTTTAAAGCACAGTTTTCTCTATGTGTATTATCAATCTTCTAACGAAAAAGAAATCTGCTGTTAGTTACAACTTTTCAGAGCTTGGCTTTTTGGAAGATAATCAAGGTGTTGAAGCTATTGGAATATCGCAGAAATAAGGAGACTGTGCTGAACTTTTTCAATACACTTGCGTTTTCGTTTCTTCAACTTATAATTCTTTAATCACCATCGTAGTTGTTAACCAACTATTCTTTTTAAAATAATGCAAACACAAAACTTTAATAATTTGCTGCATGAATTGTATAAAATACTCAACAAATAGAATGTCAAACAAAAAATTCAAATATTCGTTTTTATTAATAAAATTTTTGTATTACAAGAATAAAGGAAACACTAAAAAAAAATTCAATATCCGGGTATGTAACTATGTGTACGAGTATGTGGTAATAACAATGTGCTCTTGCATAAAATTGTTCGAACAATTGAAAAATTAATTATTTAACCCTTGAACGGTTTAAAATAGTGAGACTATGTTATAAAATGGAGTCGGAATGTCAAACGAATAAAAAACAGTTGTTGACAATATTGTTTTGATTATCAACCACTTTGAAGTTTAAGTCGAAAATAATGTTAATTTCAGGAAACACTCTTATTTCAAATAGACAAAAACAAGATGCGATCGTCGTAAAGTAGCTCTGGGTAGAGGAACATCGTGCGTACTCGTCCATGTGGTTATCGCTTAAAGTTGATTAGGCATTTGTTGCTTCTTGGCTTTCGATGGGCTTTCTCGAATAGCTGTACTGTGGTTTTATTATTGGTGGTTGTTTTAATCAGTCATGTATAATCGTGTCGGTTATCGTATATAACCTAGTAATTTTTATTCAATAAGTCGTACATTTGGAGTACCATTTTTAACTTATTTTTTCACTGGAGGAGCACCGTGAAACTCAACTCTTTCACAGGAGGAGAGACATTAAACTCAATTTTTCACTGGAGGAACACAATTAAGCTCATTTTCATATTACCTAGCTGCATTTGAAGTCTCACTTCCTATACTAAGGTATTGGTCGTGCCGCAGCTTTTGGAGGAAGCTAAGGATATCTTACCCTGGCGCTTTGGTTTTGTACCTCTGCTATTACCAAATTTTTGTTTACCAGCTAGATACAATCAAATTTATTTTGTAGAAAAGAAAAATTCGAAGAGAGTGGCAATCACACAGATCTCCTCAACTCAAATCTAGACTTAAAGATTGCACGAAACGGCTAAGACATATACTAGAATCTCGAAGAGTAGCATCTTTGAAAAATTACTTGGAAGACCTTGACGCAACTGCACAATCAGATTATTCATTTTGGCGTGCATGTAGGAACCTTAAAAGACCGGTCGTACGTAAGTCTCCCTTGCGAACTTCTTGTGGAGACTGGGCAAGAAATGATACCGAAAAAGGAAATTTATTTGTTGGACATTTTAAGAAGGTTTTCACTCCAAATATATGTACTGATATAGTTGAGTTGCTACCAGTAGAGACTAGTGTCGAAATACCCCTAAGATTTGAATTTAGCTATATTGAAAGGGCAATAACGGATTTAAACACCAAAAAGGCCCCTGGCGTTGATAAAATAAGTAACAAGATGTTAGTTGAGTTGCCCCGTATAGGTCGCAGAATTATTCTTGTTGTTTTTAATGCCATCTTACGTCTTGAGTACTTTCCCATAGAGTGGAAGGTCTCTTTGATTACTATGATTCCTAAAGCAGGAAAATATCACACAAAAGTAAAATCATACAGACCTATAAGCCTTTTATCAAACATGTCAAAGCTGTTTGAGAGAATATTAATAACTAAAATGAATTCTCAGCGCAAAATGATGTATTCCGGACCATCAATTCGGCTTTAAAAAACAACATAGTACAATCCAACAAACACACAGATTAGTAAATGTAATTAAAAAGAATAGAAATACTGCACTTTTTATCGACGTTTCTCAAGCATTTGATAAGGTTTGGCACCAAGGCCTAATATATAAATTAAAGCTGAACTTGCCCGAAAACTTTTATCAGCTCTTAAAAAATTATGTAACGAATAGAGGGTTTTTACTAAAAGAAGGAAATTTTTTAAGCTCGCCACAGCTCATTGAAGCCGGAGTTCCGCAAGGTAGTGTTTTGGGACCAATTTTATATTTACTGTACACAACAGGATATGTCAATTAGCACCCGAGTCCACACATCAAGATTTGCAGATACACAGCTTTTTTAAATATTCATGAAAGCGCCCAATTAGCGTCACAACTTTTACAAGACCACATATTTAATTTGGAAAAATGGTTAGAAAAATGAAGAATAAAGGTGAATGAACAAAAATGTACTCACATAATTTTTACACTGCGTAGGGACTCGTGCCCTCCTATTCGCATAAATAACCAAATCACAACGCAGCTTTCAGACGTCAAATACCTGGGTATACATCTTGACCGTCGCTTTACTTGGAAAAGCCACATAGATTTCAAGTTAACACCAATGAAATTAAAAGCAGTACAACTAAATTGGCTTATTGGCAGAAACTCCACCCTGAGCTTTGATTGTAAACCTCTTCTCTACAAGTCGATCCTCAAACCAATCTTGTGTTATGGTATTCAATAATGGGGCACTGCCAACTAGCAATGTAGAAAAAATTTAAAGGCGCCAAAATAAGATTCTACGTATGATTACAGTTGCTCCCTGGTATATCAAAAATTCGAACATCCACAAAGACCTAAACATGCCATCAGTCAAAGAAAAAATAGTGAAACATGCAGTCACATATTTAAAGAGGGTTGAATCTCATCCAAACCCTTTGGCGCGTAACATACTAAATGAACCTGGTTACATTCGACTAAAAAGAAGAGATACTGCTTTTCTTGGCCGTACATTAGAAATGCGATATTCATTTGTTCAATGGCCCAACATGGAGAGAAGGTAATTTTAAGGTTAAGAAGAAAATGAATGACGTAAATGAAAAACGTCACTTAACCTATTTAAAGGCTACAAGGGGAGACAAATTCATGTGAAATTGGAAGGCTCAGCAGTGTTAAATTCCAATGTATGTTGCATGGTTTCACTTAGAAAAGATTTTTGAAAGGATGTCTAATAGTTAGTGGCCGTCTATGGAAAGCTATTGCCCGCCAATGCCATCACGAAGCCATAAAAAATATTTAAATGGGTTAAACAACATATGAAATATATTTAGAGCAGCTTTTAATATACAAATTTTTCAATATCATCGCAATTTAATGTTTACACTGTAAATATATGAGGGTAAAATGCGATTCTTAATATCCGTTCAATAAATTGTTTGAATTGCATTTTATAAACGTAACCATTCATGCAATTGATATTATAAAAATTGATTTTTTGAGCATTACACAGTCATTGAATGTACACATGTACATTTGAATGTAAACATTTGAATTCAAATGTACTACATTTGAATGCATTTTTTGTAATCTTACCTCTTTGACAGTGCAGCCGTTTTTGCCTAAAATTGAATCTTTCTCTTTTTCTTCTTCTTAGCGAATTTTCAGTAATTGAAATTTAGTCAGTTAAAAATATGTGCATCAATAAATACATATTCGGACAATCATGAATTTTGTCGAGAAAAAAAAAAAAACTGTTAAATACGAGGGCAGTCCCATGCTAACCGACCTGGCATTAATGTTTAATAAGAGGCACACACAAGTGATAGTTAGTGTTGCCAATACATTTTGAGGATAAAAGCTAAGCCCCCGTTAAAAAATCGGCTAATGTCATCAGCGAATGTCATCAATTTCGGCTATTTTCCCGGAAAAAATAGTTTTAAAATCACTAATGTACAAACAAATGTGATAAAACTTTACGCAGCACAACTGTTTAACAGATTATTTAACTCACTCGAATCTATAGAACCATTAACTAGGAATTTTTTGAAAAAGAATTGGACTTATTTGAAGCCAGAAACATCGGTATTACATTTATCTTTCTATGCATCGATCTCGTTATGAAGAAATTAAATTATTGTTTTCTAACGAATACAACTTCACTATTTGCAATCATGGAGAAATATTATTAATGGGTTCCTTTTCGACCTCCTTCCGTCCTCAATGTTTATAGGCAACCGATTTGTAATTTCACACTATCGAGTAGCAGTAATTTCGGTCTTCTCTTTCATCACAGAGTCTCTAGTAATTGCTAGCATTTGTCTAAGGCTTAGTTCCCCAATTGCATCCACATTTAACAAGTTTCTGGTCGTGGATATATACACTTGGCTAGATGATACTTGAAGTTTTCAAGACTTGTCACCAACGCAGTTAGCCAGCCTAAGGAACTTCTATACTATCTAAGCACCTTACCGGCCTTCCTGCCAAGGTGCTCTTTGAGCAGCATTCGAGACTGTCTACTTACATATAGTAGCCTCCCTCCAGCCTTTTAGGTTTATTAAGTGCAGCCATTGTAGGACCTTCACTCGTAGGGAGAGAAGGAATAAGCTTGCCTTTTACATGGCCTGAAGTGAGAAGACCTTTTTAGGTTTACCACTGAGACGCTCTATGTGTATATTTCAAGTGTTTGTCTTCTAAAGGCCTATGTCTTGTATGGGGCCTCTTTTAAGTAATGTGTTTTGTATGATGACAGACAGCCTTTCAATTTCACACTGTGTAATATTTTAAGTAATGGCAAAATAACCATATACGGACACCACTACATCATAAAAGACCAAAAAAAAGACCCCTGTCTCCCAGTTTTGCCCAAAGTCCTCCAGGTTTTTTTTATGGGCCCTCAAAGATGTGGGGCCTCGATGTCATTTTTGCATAAAAATGATCATTTACTCAAGCTCATATTTTGCAAACCGTTTGAAATTTTGATATACTCTCTGAGGCAAAGTTGTAGCTCTTATCATAAAGAATAAAAATTGTTAACATATAAAATCAAAAAAACTTCATCTTCAAGGTCAAAATCGCAAAAAACTTTAAAAAATTCAATTTTTTTACCTTTTTTCCCCTGTTCAGGTCCATAGGTAGCAAACCGTTCAAAATTTAAGGAAACAATCAACTACAAAAATGAACCTAAGATCTTAATAAACAACTTTCTAGAACATACGAACTTCCTAGGAATGATTCTTAACAACGCAAAAGTGAAAAATTTCCCGGCTTTGCCTCAGAGAGTATATCAAAATTTCAAACGGTTTGCAAAATATGAGCTTGAGTAAATGATCATTTTTTGCAAATATGACATCGAGGGCCCATAAAAAAAAACCTGGAGGACTTTGGGCAAAACTGGGAGACGGGGGTCTTTTATTTTTGGTATTTTATCACGTAGTGGTGTCCGTATATGGTTATTTTTTTCCATGTTGCTCTGCGTTTTAAATTCATTTTTAGATGGAACCAATCTATTAGCATAACTTTTGAAATAAAAAAAAAAATAACTGGTTTAGAAATGGCGGATTTCTGACTAAAGAAACATAAAAAACAAACACACACGAATTTTATTCATAATTGAATGAAAAAACGAATTAAAATTTTTTCATTTAAATCCTTGTTGAGTTCAGTCATTTTTTATTTCACTTAATTTTTTTATGAATTTTGTTCATCGTAAATTTTAATTAAATTAATTTTTTGAACAAAATAATTGCATTAAAAAAATCACAATTCATTGACTGAATGATTTACAGTTTTTTTGAATAGAAGAATTATTCTTTTAAAGTTCTGAACTAAGAACATTTCACCCTAACGGGTTTTCCCCCTACTGAGCCTAAAAGCGATAGACGTAGCATTGCCGCAAACTGGGCCACATTGGGAGAAATTATAAATTTTAAACCGACCTCGTTTTTTTGGATAAAAAATAACAAATTTTCTATTCATTGATTGGTTTCGAATTTCAAATTTCAAGGTGTTAGAATGAACGCAATGAATAAAAAAGTAATTTACGATTGTTATAAAATACAAATTAAAAAAATAACTGGTGAGGAAGTTAAAAACAATTTTATATTAAAAAAAAAAACACTTTCAGTTTGTAAAAAAATAATAACGCTTGAATTTAGGATTGATATTGAATAACATGTTATCAAGGATTCGATGTGCCAGTTTAAGTAAGCACTTTTGTTAATACACTCAAACCTCGTTTTATGCGATTGATCCATTCCAGAGAAAATCGCATTAAACAAATTCGCATAAAACGATACACTAGCTCCATACTAAAATTAATGATTCGTCCCTGAATTTTGAAAAAATGCATAAATTCAAAGTAAAGCATTAAAACTCAAACATCGTATAAAAAAGTCAACAAAAAAGTAATTCATTTATTAAAAAAAACAAATAAACATCAATTCACTACGCACTTAACAAAGAAAAAAATATTTACATTGAAGAAATAAATTATATCTCATAATCAGAATCACTAATATGGCATGTGCCGAGTTTCTTAATTGGCTCTATATCGCTTTCATCACTAGAGGAAACAAACACATCTATGGGTAGATGACTATTTTTATCACTACAAATGTTCTCACTTTGGCTGCAAGGAACATCAAAGTTTTGAGTCAGTTCTTTCTCCTTAGGTACTTGTTGAAAATAATTTGTCATAAGTTTTTGTGATGTCGATTTTTTTAATTCTATTTGTAACTCTCGATATGCCGAAAATGTCCATTCTGAATTTTTAGTGCCCGTTCCGCATTGGGATCCACATTAAGTTTTTCGCTCTGTAAGTCTTTAACTGTTTTAAGAATTTTATCAATATTTTTTTAAGTAAGGGACTCTACAAGTTCTTCACAATCACTTTCGCAATTATTATCTTCCATATTATCAGCAGTTAGACTAACAATGTCGTCAGCAGATAACGGAACATCTACGAAAAGCTCTTCTATATCCTTATGCTTCAAAGAATCAAATCCATCGCTTTTAATTTGTCGAGCCAGCATTAAAATTTCTTCAGATAATACAAATATTTCATCAGCAGTATTACTCCGAACACAACCTGGCCATGCAGCTTTCCAGCACCCATTTAATGTTTTTGGTCGTATAATGGATACTGCAGATGCAACAAAAAATATGCAGTCGAAAATATTACATTTTTTCCACGCCTCGGTCAATGTTGATTCTTCATTTTCAATTTTATTTAAAATAAATTATTTAAAATAAAAAGAAAATTCAAAATCGCACAAATTTGAATTCGCATAAAAAAAATTCGCATAAAACGAGGTTTGAGTGTAAACTAAAACTATAAATTCAAAACACAATAATACAACTTAAAAATATCTATTTGTGTATTTTGTATAAATGAAATTTATTATATTTTATTATAAGGTCTGTAAATTGTGTACATACATATCGTGGCTGATTATCAAAATATTTTGATTCTATCACTCTGTCCATCGTCAATGAACAATTTAAATTTTTATTTGATGTACATATACAGAGGACAAAAGAGAGCTTACAATAACGTCGGTAAAAATAATAAAACAATTTAATATCGGTGGATGCATCGACCGCTGAAGCAACTATTTGTCTTTTTTACTAGAGATAAAATGAAAGTTTGCTGTTTGCAATATACAGCAAAGAGAGAATATAAATAATTGATGATCCATGAGTATTGATTATTAAATTTTATCAAAATCATCCAGATTAAAAAATCGCGTATATTTAAAGATAAAATTTTATAAGATTATATTATAAAATATTATTTTATAGTGTCTCGATAGAATGATTGGTATTGCGCTAGTCTATGAGCGTGGGGGCATAGCTACCAAATTTGACGATTTTGTGGCCTCAAATTACATGGTGACGATGCGACGATGTATGCCCTAATTTTTATGATTTGACGATTTTCAAAAGTTTGCAACTTTCATTTGTACCTTGAATTCAATAAAACTAAATGTCTTACTTGCCAAGTTAATCTATTTAATATTATTTATGAAACAAAGTTAGCTTTCTGAAGTTATAACAGAATTTTCCTATTTTGCTGAAGAAACTGTGTTCAGGAAATTAAAATTATAGGACCTACAAAATATTCATGCTGATAAAAACATAAATTTATTGGCTTTCTGCAAAAAATTTCAGAGATGGAAACAACATTTTTCAGCAAATGTGGAAATTGTATTTAGTCTGGTAGACAAAAATAAGACTAAAGTAAGAAATTCGTATAAAAAATGCTTTTAAAGGCAATATTATATACAAAAGATTATTTAAAGTTAAACAAATGTAGCTGATATGACCTAACAGTTGTACCTGAATTATACATACATACACATCTTTGGTCTCAAGTAGAAAGGCCCAACTCAAATAATTGTAATTTTACAGGATAAGGTAAAAACATAATATAAACTGTAATTTTATAAAAGCGTATGGAAGCTAATTTCACAGTGAAGAATATAGAAAAACAAGGACGACCGAGAAAAAGATGGAAAGATGATGTCGAAGCAGATTTACGAATAATGAAAGTTAGAGACTACAGACAAAAAGCCTTTCAAAAAGAACAGTGGAGAGCAATAGTTGCAGAAGCATTGGTCCATAAAGGACTGTAATTGCTAATTATATATATATTGAAGTATTCATGGTGAATAGGTGGTACATAAGGTATCAATCTTATCATATTAATTTATTTCTCTCTTGTTATGCTCCTTGAAGTTTTATAAAGTAGTAATATTTTAATTTTTTTGGTCTTCCCTTTTTTTCAAAAAAAAAACTAAAAAAAAAATTCTTAACCGCCACTATTTCGCCTCAGCTTGTTCCTTTGCTTGATTTTTCATTTTATTTGAACTGCGATAGTGTAAAAACGAAATGATATGTTATGTTAATTTTTTAACAATCACAGCATTTCTCATTTCATTTCTTTCTTACAAAATCCAATGCAAATCTTAATACTCAGTATATTATAGTGTGAAACGGACCTTAAGCCATTTGCACACTATTATACTGAGTATTAAGACTTGTCAAATACCTTAATCCAATAAGAAAGTGTGATAGTGTGAATGCAGAATGTTTGACATCTCATTATACCAAACCATTTTTAGAAAATTATATAAACGATAACATTTTTCATTTTATCAGGGTTGTATTTTTTTTAAGCAAAGAACCAAGCTGAGTGAGTCGCAGCCGATAGTTCGCCGCCGCCGATGATATTTTATCTTCGTTCCTTAAATTGCCATTAGTTTTATAGCCTACATATGTATGTACTTTGTTTCTGCTATGCCATGTTCCATATCTCGTCTCGGCTTATTCCTTTGCTGATATTTTTCATTTTATTTGAAGTGTGATAGTGTGAAAACGAAATGTTATGTTCCGTTAGATATTTTGACAACAACACAATTCTCATTGGATTTCTATCTTACATGGAGAGAAGTTGTCTATAGCTCAATAAAATTACCATTAACTTAGTTTTTTGGAAAATTGGACTTATAGCACTTTCAAAAAACCAGCTCATTTGTTGATTTAAGAGTTTGATTTGTTTTTAATAAAATGTGTTTTATTGGTGTAAAAGCGTTGTTTTTAGTTTGACGTTGTTATGACGATTTCACTAAGCTCTTTTGACGATAATGGCAGCCATGTCTGGGGCTTGTAGATAATGTTGTATTTAAAAATTTCGTATGTTGATAGCCCTTTTTTTGTCATTACAAACATAGAATTTGTTTGTAAAGCCTATAAAAAACTATTTTTCATTTCCTGTCAAAAGTTAACAAAATTTAAGAGCAAAAAATTAGAGAACAAGTTTTCGTACATAGTACATTCATACATACATACATATGTATGTATGTATACATGCAGGTTGAAAGCAATTTTTTCCTTCCATTTGTTAGTTTATTGAACTCTTTGTAATGTCATGTGAACCGGAATGTCACAAACTATTTTTAAAACCACAAACCTAAAAGTGTAAATATTACAAAATCCATACCAACATAAACCAGATTTTTTATTTGCTAACAAAAGAAAAAATAAACACAATAAAAAATTCTTCTTTTTAAAATTCTAAAACGTTCGAGAATTTAAAATTAAATTCCACAAAAAGTCAAGGTTTTCCTTTGCGAAGAAAGCAAATATTTAAACACAACTTGAAAAGAAAATATGTGACAAGTAAATCGTTTGCACTTTAAACCATAAAACAAACCAACAACAGAACGAACTTAAAAATGAAAGTAAAAGTAAAACAAGTGCAAAGCGTAAAGACGAACAAATACAGTTTCCCATTCTGCATGTAATTCCTACAGCATTAATTTGATCAAATACTTCATAGGATGTCTGTCAATTTCTCTGTTTGTATGTACATACTCGTACATACTCATGTACATACTCGTACATACTCATGTACATACTCGTACATACTCGTGTACATATGTCAATATGGTGTTTGTAGGGCCTCAGATAACTCATGTAACTTTGTTATGAACTGATTTGTCAACAAAAATTTTCTTACTGAAAATTAGCACACAATGGGACAAACGAATCAAAATGTTGTAGAAATAAATCGACAATTTGTAAAATAATGGTCCAATCGGAAATTCACAAAATTTTGAGGCTGTTGTTGGACAAGCAAAATTTTATAACAATTTTCATTTTTAATATTACGTACCCAAAGCGTGTAAACGCCACAATGTCTGTCCGTCTGTTAGCGCCTTCTATCTGTGGAACTGTAAAAGATAGACGAATTAATTAATTATTTGAGATAAAGTTCTTTATTACAAAGAGAGACTCTTGAAATCTCACAAATTGCTCTACTATGGCCGCTATAACAACAAATAATAAAACTTAAAAGGTGTTCCGAAACTGACGTGTATTTCATGTATATGTCTTTATTTCTTAAACCCTAAGAGGTAAACACTTGAAATCACACACACTAAATTAAAAATATGTTGGCTTTATAAACAAGTACATATAAAAAATAAACATAAAAATTAAAGTGTGTTCCGACAGTGACGTGTATATAAAAATTAGTAAAATATCAAAATTAACAAGTACAAAAAATGAAACTAAAAATTAAAGTGTGTTTCGATAAAGACGCGATTTTGCATTTATGACCTTATATTTGAACAGTAATAGTCTGACACTTAAAATTTACACAGATTATATTTTAGAATATCTACTGTAGCAACAAGGAACGAAAATAAAATGAATAAGACTTAAAGGGTAATCCCTTGATGTCGCGAATCAGAAGAATTTAGCCTTCTCTTCTAAACGTTATAAGCAAACATTTGATATTTACACAGGGTATTTAGTTTTTTAGGGTAAAAAAATTTACAAATTGACGGCTGCCCATAAGAAGTGAAAAAATTGAAAATTTTTATATTTAAAGTTATATATTGAAGGGAACCCTACATAAGTGATTTTTTTCTTTGTTATCCGATTTAAAAAAATCAATACGCCACATATAGGGTTAAACGGTAGCAAGAAATTTTCAAATTGGCATATTGAAGAAAATATTTATACCGGGTAACAGACAAAAACGCGCATTAGAATGTTGTTTATTTTGTATCTACACTAGCTAAAAGTACAAACATTATTAAAACTAAACCCATATTGAAAAAAAAAAACTTTAAATTGCAGCATTAGAGAGTTATCGGATGCGATCAGGAATAAATTTGTATAAGCTAAAAGATGATGTTTAAAACTCAACACTATCCAGAGTTGATAGATACGAAGAATGCTGATGACGGACGTAGCTGTCTAGAAAATGCATTCCATTCTGCTGGTGTCTAAAATTAAATTTTCCCAATTTTTCTTTAATATTAATCACACAATTTGTAATTTAAATTATTCTTTTTTAAAGAGAATAAAACGAACTTAAGCTTGACTTCAAATTTCATCTGCATGTGAAATAAATAGTTCGACTAATAAAATTTCAAATATGCAATATAAAGTAAAATATTTAAGTTTTTATCTCTAAAGTTCAAACATTTATTTTATACACTAAAACAAAACACCTTCTGTTGCTGTCTTTTTTCTTCTATTGTTTTGTTGACAAAACGGTTGAAAATTTTATGATAAATTTTTGTTAAACAATAACAATAAAAAACAATAAATATTTTGTTTTTTTGAAGTGAAAACTTCTTTAGGCACGTCGAGAACTTTTTTGTTGAAGAAAAATTATTGAACTCAAAAACGGTCGTCACCTCAAAAACCGTCGTCACCATTATCCGCGTCACCTAACATCGGTTTCTATACATAGGTCTGCTCGTTTTGGTTGAAGGAAAATGATTAAACTCCCATCATTGTCACCTAAAATTGTTTCTATACATTGATCTGCACGTTTTGGTTAAAGAAAAATTATTGAACTCGCATCATCGTCATCATCGTCACCTAACATTGTTTCTATACATTGGTCTGCACGTTTTCGTTAAAGAAAAATTATTGAACTCGCATCATCGTCACCTAACATTGTTTCTATATATTGGTCTGCACGTTTTCGTTAAAGAAAAATTATTGAACTCGCATCATCGTCACCATCGTCACCTAACATTGTTTCTATGCATTGGTCTGCACGTTTTGGGTGAAGAAAAATTATGGAATTCGCATCATCGTTATCATTGTCACCTAACATTGTTTCTATACATTGGTCTGCACGCTTTGGGCGAAGAAAAATTATTGAACTCGCATCATCGTCACCATCGTCACCTAACATTGTTTCTATACATTGGTCTGCACGTTTTGGTTGAAGAAAAATTATTGAACTCGCATCATCGTCACCTAACATTGTTTCTATACATTGGTCTGCACGTTTTGGGTGAAGAAAAATTATTGAATTCGCATCATCGTCACCAAACATTGTTTCTATACATTGGTCTGCACGTTTTGGTTGAAGAAAAATTATTGAACTCGCATCATCTTCACCTAACATCCCATCTATAAAAACCAACGTTAGGTGATGATGTTGCAGGTTCATATACATATACATATATATGTGTATAGAAAAAGTATATTGAAGTATATTAACTTTTTAAAAAGAAACAAAACTTGTGGAGCTAAAAACTGTTACTGCAGTGAACTGTAATAATAAAACGGTTATTATCAATATTTGTATTTATTTATTCTGTGAAAACTTTGTGAAAAATCGTGGGAAAAAGTAATCACAAGTTACTTTTGTTGGGACTCCCAACGACTGTCTGCACTTTCTTTGTTAATTTTTAAAATTCGCATAAGTGTGTTTTTAACAACAATTCAATTCATGGTTGATTTTATCATTCAAAATAGTGGAATTTTTCTGCTTATAATTTCTCCTACAAATAAAAAAAAAAATATTTAAAGAATAAAGCTTCTATAAAATAATCCCTCTTTTAGCTATCATTCAACCCATTGTGCTCCGTCAAAGCCATGTTAAAAAAAAAACTTAGAAATGTGTCCGCTTAAAAACATAAATGTGTCAAGAATGTCACGTTGCTATCTAATAATTTTCGACGTTAAAAGAACTGATTACAGGAAAATCTCAAAATATCTCCTTTGCATCGTTAAATCGGCACCCACCCCTCTACTACAAGAATCTTCAACATACAATATATGGGATATTAGAATAATATTTTCGAAATTACAAACCACACGACATAACTTCACATGCATATTGCAGTTAAGAAGAACAGCACACACTAACAAACCAACGAACCTTGGCAATGAATTTGGTTGAATGTGCATTTCTTTTACGCTTTTTGCTATTTAAATGTGTTTCTATTGTAAAAGTAGGAAATTGAAAGAATACACTATTGACTCGCTTAACGTATCTAAAACTAATTTAAAAGAAAACATTCAATTAAGTAAGAAAAATACTTTTAAATATTAGTTGTAAAGACTATATATAGACTATGAATTAAAGGAATTACATTTACAAAGATTGGTCCAATCTGGTTTGAGCTACGAAATAGATTTACTATAGATCTCACTACAACTTTCTACGTCAATTTTATATGTCAAATTGTATCAAATTAATCGTTAAGGACCAGTTCTCTTTCATCTTTTACTCAAGCCCATGCCGTCTATTCAAACACAAAGTGCGCTACTGTGTCAGCCGTTGCTTAGCATTGCCTTATATATAATCATATTTATCGGCTTATTCTATTAAACTTTAGGGTACTCCGATTGCATCTAAGCAATTTTTATCGCTTCTAGCCTAAGTGCTTCTTTAGCTTTCCACAAGTATCTGTCAACCTTTCCGATTAAGAGAGTTCCACCATTGCAAGAATCTGCACAAGAGTTGTACCTTAAAGCGACTTGACTGTGTTCGAATTAGTACAGTTGTCAGCCATCAAGTTATTTTTGGGGTTCCGTACACAAAAGGTAAAACTGTAATCCTATTGTTTTCACTACAATGTCTCTCCGTCTGTCCGTCCGTCTGTCAGCGCCTTTTATCTCTGGAACCGTAATAGGTAGACTCTTGAAATATTACTATGGCCACTATATTAAGTAGTACAAATTAAAGGGTGAAGAATCTATAAAAAATTGCAAAAATTAAAGGGTTTTCCGACAGAGACGCAGTTTGCATTTCTATAGCCTAATTTCTGAACTAAAATAGGAACACTCTTGAAATATTCACTTAAGGTGTATTAATATGGCCTTTATAACAACTAGTAAAGGGTATTCCGACAGAGTCGTAATTTGCACGTATATAGCCTTATTTTTGAACCGTAATAGGTAGAGTCTTGAAATTTGTGAATGTATCTTGCCACGGCCGCTATGATAATTCCAAAAATAAAAGATGGACTCTTGATGTATTCATAGAAAGGGAATTGCCATGGCCGCTACAATAAATAATTAAAATTAAAGGGTGTTCCGATAGTGACATGATTTGGACGTATATGGTCTTATTTTTTAACCGTAATAGGTAGGTTCATGTAATCTTTACAGTAGATGTGTTGCCATCGTCACTATAATAATTAAAGGGTGTTCCGCGATAACATGTTATTCACTTATACTGCTTTATATTTTTAATCGCAATAGGTAGGCTCCTGATATTTTCTAGAAAGTCCTTATGTTTAAACCAGGGACCGTAAAGGTTATAAGTGATATTAAATAAGTTCTTTAATAACCGTTATTTTGCGGCTTAAATGAAAAAAGTTATTTTTGAACGTTAAAATAAAAGGCCGGATGAAACTACTTAAAAAGAAGTTTTATTTAGCCGGCATAAAATTAAAGTCATTTGAGGAGTTTAATTTTTTCCGTCAGGAAATAAAACTTATTGAAGGAGTTTTATTTTTTCCGTCAGGAAATAAAACTCATTTAATGTAAAAATCATAGATATATATCCAGTTCGGATAATTAAATAATATATTCTTATAAAAAATTTTAGATTATGCGTATATGAGTTATTCATTACAAAAAGAAAAAAAAATATTTGATGATTTTTTTTAACAAAAATAAAAATCCTTTTACCGTAGCAAGAGTTGAACCGACAATCTTACGTTTGCGAGACTGGGAGGCAAAAAAACTACAATATCTGTATTTGTACAAGTTAGCTGTGATTGTTCAGTGTGTTCCAGCAACCCAGGTAAGCGTGAAAAGAGCATTTTCTGATCTTAAATTGATGCTGAGTGACTTGCGCTCAAATCTTTCAGCAGACAATTTGGAAAAAATTATGTTCGTTAAACTGAACACATAATTAACAAATTTTAATTACACATTTAATAAATAAACAAAATATTATTAATAAATAAAAAAAAATAGTTTTATTTCCTGACGGAAAAAATAAAACTCCTCAAATGAGTTTTATTTTTTGATGGACAATATAAAACTCCCTTTTTAACAGTTTCATCCCAACTTTTATTTTTTCGTTGAAAAATAAATCTTAACAGTGGACTTGGGATCGTTTTCTCAAGATCACCAAAGATTCTTAATCAGCTCGTCAATACGAATCTTTTGGTATATTACACTATAGGTGTTCCATGACTCTAACATGGAGATTTTTTGAGGTCACATTTTTAAAAATAACTGTTATTTGCAGTCCCTGATTTAAACAGTAATAGACTGACACTTAAAATTTACACTGATTATATTTTATAATATCTACTTGAACAACTAAAGACAAAAATAAGTTTAATAAAAATAAAAGGGTGTTCCCTAGATGTTGAGAAATTTGACCTTCACTTCTAAACGTTATAGGCAGTCGCTTGATATTTACACAGGGTATTTAATACTTTGCTCTAATATAAAAAATAATTAAAATTAAGACATGAAAAAATTAACAACTTGAATTTTTAAAGTTGTACTGAACATAGTACGGAACCCTACGTGTGTAAGTCTGACTCGCACTTGACTGATTTATTTGACTTTCTCTCTTTCGGTTTTGTTTTCTCTATTATTCGACGCTAAAAGCTACAATTGCCGTTAGACCTGAAGACTGTTGTGCAGATTCGTTTATTCCGCAAACATTTCCCCTTTTCACTACAGTTAGCCCTAAGTTTAGCGCATCTACTCCTTGCGTCGATTCTTATTCCATTTTATTAGGTTTCCTCTGGCAATGGAAGTAAGACCACTAAGTTCATTTTGAAAGTCAGGTGTATGGTAGGAAGGTTCTCAATGCACTTGAAAACCAGTCGTTTATAAAACGCGTAAGGCAAGTGAACGTGTACTCCCCGTGTACCCCAGTGCTGTAATGTGTTTCCTAACTTAACAGATGTGCCTCTATTAATGAGGTAACGTTGATAAGGTTTAAGGGTCACATAGGCACACCTGAAGCAGCAGACCAACTAGCAAATGCCGTGAATTTCTGTATCTCAGAACTCAAAGTAACGCTGGGTAATGCCATAATGAGAGCGAAGGTCCTGCAAAGGGTGAACTCATTAAACCTGAAAAGGTGCAGAGAGGACACTATGTGTATGCAGGCTCGAATGGCACTTAAAAAGCCCCTGGCAGGAAGGGTAGAAACGTATTCAGATATAATAGAAGTATCTTAATCTGGATAATAACGTTAGTGAAACTTCAAGACCGACAGTTACCAGTCGACATCGAAATCACCTAAGTCAAGAGTAAAGGCAGGTGGGAGCACGTGACTCAATGAAAGTAAGGCGAAAGGAGGTAAAAAAGGGACCCATTAGGGAAGTGGACTGCTTTGACATTTCCCGTAATATTAAAATTTATTAAGTAAACATTTCATGAAAAAATCATGAAATACTTATTTCCAAAAAATATAATAATCAAAATGATCTATCTGTGGCAATAAGAAAAAAGTGCTTATGTCTGATTTTTAAATTTTGCAGGAAAGCAATTTTAAAGTTTAAAATTAATTTAAAAAGATAGCTTATCTATAAACTGTACACATGGGAGTCAAACATACATACATATGTATTGGAAAAACACCTTATATCTACCAAAAATACTCAGGCGTTGCAATTAAAAAGTTGCGAAAGAAGTTTTTATGATTTGGAAAAATATCTTGGAGTTTTTTAAGCTTTTTTTCAAATGCGATTAGACATTGAAAATAGATAAGCAGAGAGTCATTCGCACAAAGTAATTGAAAATTTGCACATGTGCACTTTGGAGTACGGAGATTACAAGACTGCTTAAGTCGACTTAAGCACTTATTCCTTATTGCCACAGATATTATTATATTTTTTGAAATAAATATTTCATGATTTTTTCATGAAATGTTTATTTAATAAATTTTAATATTAGGAATTCAACATAGATAATGTAAATAATGTACATAATTCCAAATAAGATCTTTTAATTATAATTTTCCAATTTTGTTGCCGTACCTAAAGTGCTGGATGTTAAATTAAAAATACGCGTCGAAAGCACGTTTTTCCGTTTCAACAATTCTTTAATCTTTTTGTTCTTCTTCTCATATTACATTGTCGAATCAAATATGAATCATTTGCCATCAAGAAAGCAAAGTTTCTGCTTATATTTTTTTCATCTCATTTTAACTATAAAATCATTTTTCAAATTGCTAAATGAAACTAGTTGAAATATAAAGCTGAAAAAGCCAAATACTAAGCGAACGTGTGTAAAAAGACGCAAAAAGCCATTTAAGCTTAGCGACCAATAAACCAAAGTCTGTATGTGAGTGCTGCTCTTTAGACATAATACGGTTGCAAACGAACAACTTTCTATCACCATTTTCTGTATATTAAATGTTTAATATCCTGTAGAAAACCTCATTGGATTGTTGTAAATGCTGTCAGCAGCGTTAGCGTATACACAAGAGATGTCGTGGTGGTGGTGGCAGCAACAAACGTTGTTGAATGTTCGAAGGGGTTTATTGTGCAGTGTAATAACAATGATTTGTTTCACTTGTTTGTTGCCTAAGTGTCAAGCTCATGGTACTAAGAATGGTCTTTTGACACCGGATAAATCTTGCGATGTTAATGGCAGTGTAGTGCAATGGATGGGAGGTCAATTTGAATTTCCTTGTGCCTCGACAAAGTCATTGTTTAAGAGTTCGGGAAAATTTATTCCAAAAAATGTTATAGCAACTAGAGCTCAAATCATTGGAGATTCGGTGTTTTTGGCCTTGCCGCGTTATAGAAGAGGAGTACCTGCAACTTTAGTGAAAACAACCATAAAACCTGGCACCTGTTCCACCACCTTCACCCCTTATCCCTGCTGGGATATGCAAGAGGAGGGCAATTGCAAGGCTTTACAGTCTGTTGTAGATTTGGTTGTTGATCAAAATGAAGTAATATGGGTACTGGATACGGGAATTGTCAACATATTTGAAACTTCCATACGCAAGTGCCCAGCTAAAGTGGTGGCTATTTCAGCCAAGACGGGTAAAATTTTAAAGACCATCGATTTAGAGGGTCTAGCTACCACAACTTCACGTTTGCAATACTTGGCTGTTGATTATGCTCCTAACGGTGCTTGTTTTGTGTATGTCAGTGACGCTGCCAATCGGGCCATTATTGTTTTCAACATTCAAGCTGATCGGGGTTTTCGTATTCTTTTGCCTAAAGCTGTCACCTCTGGCAGCCGTTTGCGTGATGTTCTTTATATAGCTTTGATTCGGCAAGATTGTGGCACTACAGAGTTGTATTTTACGTATTTGAGTTCGAGTAAATTGTTTTCGCTGAAATCGGAATACCTGCGGAGTGGTGTTGCGAATGGAAGAATTGTGGGTGAGTGAAATATTATTTTTTTAATTATTAGAGCGCTATTTTGACCTATGCGTTTCTTTGTTATAATAATTTGATTTTTGAAAATAATTATTTTTTTTTATTTGGAGTAAACATCCATACTTTTTAAATCGAGTATTCGAATATATTTTTAGAGAGCATCTAATTCTATACATAAGTATGTGTACTAAAACTGTAATAGGACCGTGTCTTTCCTCGAAATATTTTTGGAAACCGTTGTTGCTGGTGCAGACAGTCATAGATAAAGAATACACAATAGCAATTTTTAAAATTTATGTCTGTCTGTGCTTGAATCATGTAAAAAGTACTGGATAAATTTTAATAAAATTTCATGGGAAAGTGCCTTAGTATCTTACTTCAACTATACGGTACTTTTTTCCGCAAAAATATCTTATCTTATCTTCCAGTAAAAATAGAAATAAAAGTACTCAATTTTATCGATGTAATCTATACATATAATAAAATAGTAACTCATTTCCTATCTGTCTGTCTTTTTGTGTTCGCATAACGTAAAGATTACTGGAAGACTTTTAACAAAATTTTGTAAGAAGGTATTTTTGTATCTTGATTCAAATATAGGATAATTTTTTTCCTCGAAAATATCTTATTTCCAAAAGAAAGTGGAGAAAAAGCAGTGAAGGTACGCCGATGTTTTGTTACCGACTTAAAGGTACTGCATACTTTAAGGCATCTTTTATTAACCACGGTTGCACAACAGATGCCGCTGTTTTAAAATAATCACAAAATGAACTAAAATTACCCAGAGTTAGGTACCTCTATACAAAGTAAATTTACCATATTTGCAACACCATAAAAGTAAGAGTCTCGTAATTCGAGGTAGATTACTTTCAAATTCAAATGTAAATTTGAAAAAAATATTATCAGGAAGCTACTTCATATTATAAAAGAAAGCCAGAGTAAACAAATGAGAAGTAGGGTACACAAGGGCGTTTTATTTCCCCATTTTATACATTCACCTTTTTATTGGGTATATTTATACTTATTATAATAGATATAGTAATCGACATTCTGTCTAATTGTTAAGTGTTTATCAATAACTGTTTAAAAGATAGGGTCATATATATCAAATGACGTCACCTATTGGGACACCCCTTAAGTTCAAATTTTAATGTAAATACTTTTTAAAGAGGACTTTGTCATACAGATTCTTTTTAAATTTTAACTTTCTGTCCATATACATCAAATTACATCAACTACTGGGACACCCTTTAATTTCCAATTTTAAATATTTATACTTGTTGTTATACCAGACATAGTAGTGAACATACTGTCTATTTTTCAAGTGTTTTTCTATAACGGTTCCAAAGATGAGGGCATAATGGTCAAATTACATCAATAATGGGGACACCCTTTAATTTGTAGATCCAAATTTTATACTTGTTGTAATAGCGGCGTAAGCAATATAGGTTCTTTGTAAATTTCAACTGTCTATCTATAACAGTTGAAAAGTTTTGCCATATATATTACTTTTACATTAACTATTGGGACACCCTTTAATTTCCAAATTCATATTTTACACTTGTTATTTTAGCGGACTTAGCAATACAAGTTCTTTGTAAGTTTCAACTGTCTGTCTATAACGGTTCAAAAGTTTGGCCATATATATATCAAAATGAACCAACTAATGGGACACCCTTTAATTTCTAATATTAAATATTTATACTTATTATAACAGACATAGTAACGAACATTCTGTGCAACTTTCAAGTTTTTGTCTATAACGGTTCAAAAGATAGGAGAATAAAGGTAATTTACGTCACCTATGGCGTAACCCTTTAATTTTTAATTTTATTTTTTAATTACTTTTTGTTATTGGGAGCTATAGTGATACGCACTTTTTTAATTTTAAATTGGTGACCTATAAAGTTCATAATACACGTAAAAAACATGTATGTTGTATAGGGACACCCTTTAATTTTTAAAATTTTGAAATTCTTTTAAAACGGGACCAATCTGTAGCCATAACCTATCTAATAGCGTAAAAATTTCTAAAATCGGTTCAGAAATGACCAAGTTCTGAAGGCACAAACATACAAAAGAAAAAAAAAAGCAACAAACAGACGAATTGATAACCTCCTTCTTTTTTTGAAGTCGGTTAAAAAGAATGTTAACTCACTTCCGTTGTTGTCTTTCCAGCAAAAAGTGATGCTGCGCTAAACAAAATTGTCCAAAAATTTATATTGATGTGTGACCTTGTGTGGTTGCTAATTGCCACATCTGATGTGTACACCAAAATCATAAAATGGACCGCAAAATATTACTGTGGGGAACTCCGGCTTTAAGGGCCTGAGGAGAGCTGAAAAAATCTCCTTTCATCAGTATAAACTTTCGATCATTTCAATAGCTTTTGTATAGCTTGTAAGCCATAGGGATTTTAGACTTTGAACCAGCAATCAAATCTAAGTCTTTTCGGAAAAGGAAGTTTACTTATAACAGGTACATTTGAGGAGTAGCGTCAAGGTCTATTAAGTTATTTTTTCTTGGGATGCAGAGATTCGGGAATCTAGTAGTCTAGTCTGGTTTTCGTTGAGGTGATCTGTGTGAACTTTTTTCAGTCAAATTACGTTCAACATTTCCAGAGTAACTGCTATTTTACACTGTCACGTGAATTCGTTCTTTCACACAATTACATTTAAAACAAAAACAAATTCAGAAATGTTATTGTTTCGGATTTTTCATCGTGTCAGAAATTTTATTTTAATTTAAAAAAATAAATAATGTCCGCGGACTTTATGGCACTTTTGAATGTGTCATAGACATTATGACATGCCACTTTTTTTACATACATATGTAGATAGATATTTAATTTCTTCGGTAAATGACACAATGACAGTTGGATATTATTAGTACTTGTCATATCGCATATCCATCTATGACACTATGTGGCACTACATACTTAAGTGAAATTTATTATTTTAAATATTTTAAGGTAATTTTGATTATAGTTAATTTCTAGTGCTGTAAATATAATGCAATTAAACGACACATGTAAAATATGAGTTAACGCATTTTTTCTTTCGTTTTTTTTTTTTTTTTCAATTTAGATCATGGCAAGAAGCCATCTCGTATGATCATTATTGGCACGGACAATGGCTCAGCGATATTTTTCCGTAAGGAAGGTGACGCTGATGTATTCGGTTGGGATACAAAGACAAAATTCACTGAAACAAATTTCAAACCTGTTTATCGTTCGCCCACCTGCCAGTTGGCCACACATGCAGTGCCCGATTACAAACGCAATAGAATGCGTGTTTTACAAAGTAATTTTGCTGATTTTATGCAAAATCACGTTGGCTGCGGTGTCACACAACAGTTGTCGATAATGCAGGGCTGTTGGTGATAGAGTTTATCCAACAGCAGTTAAAAAGGAGCAAAGGAAAAGAGAAATTAAGGAAACAAAAAAACAACCGAAAAGAAAGGAATGGACAAGTGTTTTATAGTGTCACACGTGTATGTGTGACATGAAAAGAAGCCTGCTGGAGACATGTGATACAAACAAACATTTATAATTATTTTAAAAATAGCTCGTTATTTAACAATTATAAAACTCCCTTTTAAGGTTAAAATTGCTGCCAATCAATTTCTTTTTTTATCATAATTTTCAGACTTTACGTACGTTTTTGATTGAAAAGCAAAAGTTAATAGGAAAAAAAGAAACGAATCAATAATTTTTTAATGACGTTTTTAATTAAAAATTCCTTTTATTGTTAATAAGAGTATTTTGTATTTAGTGTTAAAGGGTTTTTGTTATATTTATTTTCTATATTTTCTTATCTTGGTGTGGGGTAACGTCTCTAGCATTATTTATTGTATCTAATTTTAGTTGAGTTTTTATAGAAAAGTTTTTCTTATGTAAAAATATGACTTAAAAGTGATAAAGAATAAAACTAAAATATTTTTTATAATAAATCTAAAAACTATGAGTATTATTTAATTTTATTATTGAAACAAAAATCGTAGGTAATATTAACGAAAAAATTAGTAGAACCTTAACGACAAAAATATTTAAATCCAAATAATTTTTATTCAAATCTATATACGATTTATTAATATAAACTAATTTTATTTAAATCAACACAATTTCTTTTGTTAAAAATATATTTCTATAAAGCCTGATAATTTAAAAACAAAAAATTATACAAATTTAAATAAAATTCTGTGAAATTAAAAAAAAATTTTGTTAAAACGGTAGTAATACATTCTATGAAACAACAACTACGCAGCAAAAAGTGATTGGGTTTTGGAATATATACAATATTTTTTTTTAATTTTAAAAATTTTTTTAACAAATCACAAAAAAGAAATTTAATCGAAATAGTTAAAATACGCCAAAAATAGAGAAAAAGTCGCCAAAATATATAAATATTTTACTTTTTATTTAAAATGATTATTGAACACGATAAAGGTAAAATTTTTATTTTAAACAATCAAAAATAATGGTTATTATAACACACTGTGTAATTTTTTAAGTCATGGCAAAATAACCATATACGGACACCACTACGTCATTAAAGACCAAAAAAACAAAGACCCCTATCTCCCAGGTTTGCCCAAAGTCCTCCAGGTTTATTTTAATGGGCCCTCAAAGCTGTGGGGCCACGATGTCATTTTTGCAAAAAAATTATCATTTACTCAAGCTCATATTTTGCAAACCGTTTGAAATTTTGATATACTCTCTGAGGCAAAGTTATAGCTCTTGTCATAAAAACAAAAATTGTGAACATATAAAATCAAAAAAACTTCATCTTCAAGGTCAAAATCGCAAAAAACTTTAAGAAATTCAACTTTTTTTTACCTTTTTTCCCCTGTTCAGGTCCATAGGTAGCAAACCGTTCAAAATTCAAGGAAACACCGTTTAGGTAGCGCTTAGGTAGCGCTAGCGGGAAATTTTTCTCTCTTAGCATGTATTTCGCAATCGAGTTTTGGTGGATTTCATTATTGAAATCGGTTTTTCTATGCAGTAAATAGCAGCATATAAATTAAAAAATAAATAAATTTTTCTATAAAATTAATCACATAATGTGTAAAAAATATTCTTTCAACTTAGACAGTATAATAAACTTCCTTGGTATGTAAAAAATAAGTATAAAAAATTAATTGGAATTACCAGGGCATCAAGTGCAAAACTATAGCTGTACATAATTAGATAGAGTATCATATTTTTTACAATATTTCTAAAACAAAAGTTAATCGGCCTTATTGAGTAAGGCGGTGTCGTATAAAAAACAAGGCGTTTAGAAAAATGCGCATTGTTTGAGTTGATGACGCCAAAAAATACGACTCAAAATCTATTATAATTTTCCGTACCCTGTATGGCATTCTTGCCTTAATTGCCTAATATACGACAAAAATGTCGTTGGAGTTTTTCATGACGACTGAAATAAAAACAGCAATTTAAAAAATTACAATCATATACCTTATGTCTTCCAAACGTATGATTTTTCTTCGAAAGTTTTTTAAAGAATAAACTTCACTGAATCCAAAGAATCCTGCAAATTTTACTTTTTTCAGTGAATCTCTAAATGTAACATTTTCTATAATTTTAGAAATTCGCAATGAAAATTTTTTTCATCTATGTACTTCATATCCGAAAAAAGATGCACAAAAGCTGATCACTACTCATGGTCTAATCTGAGTTATTAGCAAGGTGAACCTCTTATTTAAAGAAGTCGAAAGTTATAATAAAAAAAAAATTCAAAATAGAAGAAGAAACGATAAAATTGTGTAAAAATGAAGGTAAGATAAAGGAAAACTGTTGAAATTCTGTATATCAGTTAAGAAAATAGGAAATTAAAGAATAAACTATAATTAAAAAATGACAGAATTAAACAATAATTTTTATTAACTTTTAATCACTGCAATATTTGTTCTATTACAAAAAATGTCGTAGACCTTTTTTGCACGGTACGGAAAAAAATTAAGAAACTTCATCGACTATGTTAGATGACGTAAAACTACAACGCCTTACACAATAAGGCTGAATATTTTCTATTATGGTTGGTTGATAAGTTTCCAAAAGTATGTTAGGATTTATAAACATTTTGGAAAACAAGAATTTATGTTTGTCATAAGAAATTGCAACATTTTAAAATCAAGAGATAAAGTTTCCAGAATAAAATCATCTTTAGATATGAAAAAATTTTTTAAATATAAAATGTTCGTGAACTTTAAATAATTTTATATGTTTCGAAAATTTCCAGAAGTACATAAAATCGTTTTTAAATATGAAAAACAATTTACTTTTAAAACTTCAATTTCTTTGTTATCCAATTTTATATTCCTTAATTCAGTTTCTAATATTGGCCAAAAGTCAATGAAAAATCGCCAACTTTTTTAAAAATCGCCAAAAAGTCGTCATGTTGCCAATTAAGATTAAAAATCGCCACGTTTGGCGAGAAATTGCCAACCCTGCTCATAAGCGAATTCGAGAATGCTATAATTGTAAGACAATTATAATAAATTGCATCCTCTCTCGCTTACGAGGACGCAGGTATGTAAGCGAATAACTTTTCTTTATAAAATTTAGTGAAACAAAGAGATACAAAAATATCTTATTTTCAAGAGAAATTGAAGAAAAGTGAAAAAGCAGTAACCCGACTTTTTTTTTACCAGTTTAAAGGTACTGCATTCTTTAAGGCATCTTTCATTTTTGTAAGCCGGATATTTTAAACACGGTTGCACGGTAGGTGGCGCTGTTTTAAAATAATCATTAAACATGAATTACATAGCCAATTGAATAAATTTTGTATTTGATATGTATTTTTACTTTGTGGAATTACATTGTTATTAAAATATATTAACCCTACGATAACCAGCAATTTTTTCAACGGTTAACCAACAAGATTTTTATCATATTTTTACGTTTATTTAGGTGATTTCAGAATGTGTGGAAATATTTTAGCTCTATTAGAAATAATAGTTCCTTTAACAAAATTAATATAAGATTCTGCCGCGCGGTGATATTGTTGGCACGGCAGCTCCATTTGTTGGTTGTTTAGTCTTTAAAATAACACAGTGCAACACGGAAAAAAATAACCATATACTGACACCACTACGTGATAAAAGACCAAAAAAAAGACCCCTGTCTCCCAGTTTTGCCCAAAGTCCTTCAGGTTTTTTTTATGGGCCCTAAAAGATGTGGTGCCTCGATGTCATTTTTGCTCTTATTTATTTAGAATTTTTTTATTTTTGATGCTTCCAATGAATAAGGACTAAAGATTACTTATTTCAATACAAATATGTTTGTTTACCTAAAACAAAAGTAAAAAATAAATCTGAAAAGGTCTTGCTCTTGCAATTGAATTTCTAAAAGTTCAAAAACTGAATGAACTTTAATGAACAGACATTTGCAAATATCTATACATATAATAAAATAGTAACTCATATCCTGTCTGTCTACTAGATGGATTTTAACAAAATTTTGTGAGGAGGTACCTTAGTATCCTGATTCAAATATGGGATAATTTTTTTTTCGCAAAAATATCATATTTTTCCAAGAAAAAGCAGTGAAAGTACGCAGTTATTTTAGTAAGGATTAGACCCTTTACATAAACATAAAGTAAATACACAAACCATAACTGAAGCCCTAACCGATATGCATATTTTAAGGCAGCAGTTATTTTAGTAAGGAAGAAAACCTTTATATAAAGTAATGTAATGTATGTGGATTGCTTTCAAAGCAAAATCGAACAAAATAATGCAAGGACGCTGACGAAGTGGCGGGCATTGCTAGTCTTACATATAGTAAAATAGTAACTAATTGCAGTCTGTCTGTCTGCTTTTCATTTATGTTCGCTTCACGTAAAAACTACTGAATGGATTTTAACAAAATTTTGTGAGGAGGTACTTTAGCATTTCCGCAATTTGCGATTTAAAGGTACTACAATTTTCGGTTTAAAACTGTGATATTTTAAACACGGTTGCGCACATTTTATTTTTGAAAGTGGGATATTTTAAACAAAAAATTGCGTAACAGATCACGCCAATTCAATAAAATTTCTATTTGATTTGTAGTTTTACTTTGTGGAATGACATTGTTAATTTAAAAACACCTTTTTTTTAAATTTTAGAGTTTTATCCAGGGATGGGTACCTTGATATAAAGTAAATACATAAACCATAACTGAAGCACTTTCAATTTGTGTGGAATACTTTCAAAGCAAAATCGAACAAAATATTGTCAGGACGCCCACGACGTGGCGGGCACAGTATGTTTAAAATAAAATAAAAAAGAGAAAAAGGAAACAATTTGTAGCTAAAAAATTTTTGCTATTCCTTTATAGAATGTGTAAGAGGCTTAGTCAATTTATAAAAACTGCAATATCTTATTAACATTTACTTTTTCCTCTGTTCGAAAATTATAACTAACGAAACTGCTCAATCTTTTTCATTATGCATAAAAAACACATAGACGACAGCAGGCTACCGACTACAAATTGTCAACTATTATTTCGACGCCATCATACATATGTAGCTTCATTGCTACATGACCACCAACCATGTCCGCCAACTTATATTTTTGTATGGGACAATTTAATTTTATTCAACAGAAGAGAATATCAGAAAATTAAAAATTACAAATTTATTTAGGCAAGATAAATATATTTTTTTCTATTAGTGCTTTTAATTGCATCCAATAAAATGACAAAATTTTTTTAAGGCTAATATTTATAAATTTCCTTAAAACAAAACAAAAAGTTTCACGATTTGATTTGTTTTTTCAGCTGTGAAATACTAATGGATGGAATAAGCTTGTGGTGACTCTACAACATTAATACAAGTGTACAACACTGTAACTATCAATTACCAGTTACATTTTTTCTAGTATTCGTTCTTTTTGCTTTTTGATAAAAAAGGAAGTAAAACACACGTTTTCAACAACTTGTACGATCGACAAGTCATTCTAGAAATTTCCTTTCTTTACATTTTTATTTGCCATTGATTACCATTAATAAATATTTAATTTAGTTTTAATAAAATTAAATAAGTTTGGTTTTATTGATCACACCCCCTCAAATTGGTGACCCCGACGTGATCAGTGGCAAATCAACATGCAAACTGACGCCGAAGAAAACTCAGGAGAAACACCCGTGGCAGTTGGTTCCAATATTGAACCTCCAACCATCAATCGCGTAGGAGTCAAGGTTCCACCTTTTTGGCCTGACCATGCCGAGGTCTGGTTGGCACAGGTAGAAGCGCAATTTGCTGTTGCCGGCATTATGAGTGACTCAGCGAAATTCAACACGGTCGTCGCTGCAATCGAGTCAAACGTCCTCGTGCAAGTTTCGGATGCCATTTTGAATCCTCCTGATAGCAATAAGTACGCCAACTTGAAGAAGTGTATCATTGAACGCTATTGCGAGAGTGAACAAAAGAAGACTCAGAAGTTGCTGTCCGAAATCGACTTGGGTGATAAACGCCCAACGCAACTTTTAAATGAGTTAAGCACGTTGTCGAAAGACAAAGTAACACCAGAGTTTTTAAAATCATTGTGGATGCAACGCTTGCCCGCGCAAGTACGTGCTATACTGCAGGCTTCCGATGCAAATTTGACTGAACTGGCGAAACTAGCTGATAAAATTATGGAAGTAGGAGAATTTCAAAATTTGGCAGCCGTAAGCACCACGCCACGAGATTCTAGATGTGACCTGGAGAGCAGATTAGAACGTATCGAACAACGGATCAATTATATTTGCGACGGTAGAGGCAGACGTTCGAGAAGATCACGTTCCGCTTCTTCAAATAGGAGAAAATCTGTCGACTCCTCAGCGAAAAAAGTTTCCGAACAGTGTTGGTACCATCGTACATTTGGCGAGAAGGCCACCAAGTGCCGTGAGCCTTGCTCGTTTTCAAGACCTCAAAAAAACTAGCTTCGTCTTCCGATTGTACGGGCGGATCGCAAGCTAAGCATCAAATAGCCCGTCTTATGATTAGTGATAATTTGTCAAAAATAAATTTTTTAATAGACACAGGTGCTGATGTCTCCGTGTTACCGTCCAGAGGTGCTAAAGGTGTTTGTGTGGGAAGAAAGAAATTGTTGTTTGCAGCCAATGGTTCCCCCATCGAAACCTGCGGTGAGAAAACTCTTAATATTTCATTGGGCCTCCGCCGAAATTTTGTGTGGACCTTTTTGATAGCGAACGTAAACTGCGCTATTCTAGGTTCTGATTTTTTAAAACATCATGGTCTTTTGGTCGACGTTAAGAGCGGAAAGCTAATCGACCGCAAAACGCTGCTCGAAGCAAAGATTCACCCCACACGTACATCATACGTTCACGTTTTGTCATACGATACACACAGTAGCTACGCCCACCTGTTACAGCAATATAAAGACCTAGGAACGATGAGAGCTAACAAACGTCCCGTTGAATCTGTGGTCACACATCATATCACAACAAAAGGGCCTCCTACGTACGTCAGACCCCGTCGTCTTGCTGGTGATAAACTACATGCTGCTAAAAAAGAGTTCGAGTATCTGATTGAAATGGGAATCTGCCAACCTTCCAAGAGCAATTGGGCTAGCCCCCTACACCTCGTAAAGAAGCCTGATGGTAGTTGGCGTCCATGCGGTGATTACCGCGCTCTGAACAATATTACCGTTCCCGACAGGTACCCGATACCTTTTTTGAGAGACGTTACGAGTATTTTGTACGGAAAAAAGATTTTTTCGTCCATTGACCTGCAGCGTGCGTACCACCAGATACCGGTCGAGCCATGTGATATCCCAAAAACAGCCATAATAACACCGTTCGGGTTATTCGAATTTTGTTATATGACATTTGGACTCCGAAACGCAGCCCAAACGTTCCAGCGTCATTTGAACGAAGTTTTAAAAGGGATCGATTTTGCCTTCGCATACATCGATGACATACTCATCGCCTCCGCAACACCAGAGCAGCACGAAGAACACCTCAAAATTGTTTTTGATCAGTTGCGCAAGTACCACCTGACCGTCAATTTTGACAAGTGTCAATTTGGTAAGTCAGAACTTGTTTTTTTAGGTCATAAAATTAATGCAAGTGGTCTTGCACCACCCGAGAGCAAAGTCGACGCCATCCGCAATTTCGAAAGGCCAACTGTAGCAAAAAACCTAAAAAAGTTTTTGGGGATGCTCAATTTTTACCGCCCTTTTTTGCCACATGCGATGAAGAATCAAAGTTTGTTGTTAGAATTGATTCCTGGAAACAAGAAAAATGACAACAGCATTTTGAAGTGGACACCCGAGTCAATTACTGCTTTTGACGAGTGTAAAAACGACATTGCCAACGCCGCCTTGCTTAATTATATGGCACCCAACGCCTTGTTAACGTTAACAACCGATGCCTCAGATGACGCTGCTGGAGCCGTCTTACAACAGGTTATAGAAGGTCAAATACAGCCACTCGGATTTTATTCTAAAAAACTGACACCATCCCAACAAAATTATAGCGCGTATGATCGAGAGCTCACAGCCATTTATCAGGCCATCCTGCATTTCAAGTACGCCTTAGAGGGAAGAGAGTTCATCGTATTCACGGACCACAAACCGATTACTTTCGCCTTTAGGCAAAAAAGTGATAAAGCATCACCCCGACGAGCGCGTCAATTAGATTTCATTAGTCAGTACACCACAGACATTCGACATCTACCTGGAGCGGACAACAATGTAGCCGACTTACTTTCACGCATCAACGCCGTCGAAAATCAACAGGTCGACTTTGACCAAATGGCTGAACAGCAAAACAACGACGCCGAACTTCAAGCATTGTTAAACAATAACAATGCGGACGTCTCGTTAAAGTTATCAAAATTTTTAATTCCTAGTTCTTCGAAAGAATTGTATTGCAACATAACCAAAGAAAAAATAAGACCCTACGTGCCAAAGAAGTGTCGTGAAGCGGTGATGCAAAAACTTCATTCCCTGTCGCATCCAGGTATAAAAGCTACGAAACAACTAATTGCTAATCATTACGTGTGGCCGTCAATGTACAGAGATGTCGCTTCTTACGTCCGTGCATGCATTCCGTGTCAAAGAGCAAAAATCCAGCGCCACACCAAGTCACCCGTAGGAGAGTACACCGCCACCGATGCCCGTTTCGAACACGTAAACATAGACATCGTAGGCCCATTACCGTCTTCAAATGGTTTTCGATACTGCCTAACTTGTATCGATCGTTTCAGCAGATGGCCAACAGCGATACCCCTAACCGATATTACAGCTCAAAGTGTTGCAGACGCACTCATAAGCGGCTGGATAGCAATATATGGTGTACCATTACGCATAACCACAGATTTGGGGAGACAATTTGAGTCGTCCGTTTTTAGAGAGCTTACCAAACTATTGGGCGTTCAACATCTCAAAACTACCGCGTATCATCCACAGGCGAACGGCATAATTGAACGCTGGCACCGCACACTAAAATCTGCAATCAAATGTACCGAGACAAATGACTGGAGTTCAGCACTTGCACTTATTCTGCTAGGAATGCGATCTACAATTAAAAGTGACATTGGTTTGAGTCCAGCCGATATGGTTTTCGGTTCTTCGTTGCGACTTCCTGGAGCATTTCTCGTACCAACAAAAGCAAACGCCAATGAGACCGAATTCGTACAGACGCTCCGGAAAGCTATTTCTCGACTTCCAACCACCAAGCCAGTCCGTCACGGAGCTCAACAAAGTTTTATACAGCCAGCATTGAATGAGTGTAAGTATGTTTTCGTAAGAGTGGATCACGTGCGAACACCATTGGAGCCCAGTTACGAGGGACCTTATGAAGTAGTGGCCAAGAGAGACAAATATTTCATCGTGAAAACCAACCAACGAGATGTTAAAATTTCAATCGATAGATTGAAGGCAGCTTACATATTTAGTCCAGGATCTGCACCAGCTGAAGCACCTAGTGTGAGAAACGAAAACAGTCCCGCAGTTATAGAAAATGAGAATCCAGACGCTGCACAAACCGAAACACCCCATCAGGTAAACGAAAGAATTTCCACAGCTGCTGAAAACGAGTTGCCCGCTACATCCAAAAACACCACAGGAGAGGAGCCTCGACAAACATCATCAGGACGCCGTGTCATTATTCCTTTTAGGTATCGTTAAAGCCTTAACTAGGAGGAGGGTATTGTGGTGACTCTACAACATTATTACAAGTGTACAACACTGTAACTATCAATTACCAGTTACATTTTTTCTAGTATTCGTTCTTTTTGCTTTTTGATAAAAAAGGAAGTAAAACACACGTTTTCAACAACTTGTACGATCGACAAGTCATTCTAGAAATTTCCTTTCTTTACATTTTTATTTGCCATTGATTACCATTAATAAATATTTAATTTAGTTTTAATAAAATTAAATAAGTTTGGTTTTATTGATCACACCCCCTCAAGCTTAATTGAGCATGTGTGAACACTTGCTCAATTAAGATTACATAGTCTCAATTAAGAAAACATCTCTAAACGGGGCATAATTAAGTAAATTACTACACGGTGACGATTGTAGCCAACTACGTTTGCAGTCATGTAGCTGTGAAGCCGATCTTGTCTATGTGTTGATTGATTGAAAACATCAGATAGTTTTGAGATTGTAGAAAGTAAAAATTCACAGGTTGAATATAAGCTATTTCACCAGTGCTTAGAAAAACATTGAAAGCTAGCTGTAAATGAATTCAAAACTTGTGTATAGATTTTAATTTAACATAGCACATTTTCTTTGACACATACATATATGTACATATATATGGCTTTATTCATGTATGTGTATTAAGAACGGGATAGCTATCGTTTTAGTTTGGATGACTTTAACAAACAAAAAATGTTTAACGTTTCGCGAAAGAAAACTCGTGTGTACAAAGGATAACACAGTGCAACAGTAAAAAATACACGGAATACTACCAAAGGGTAGTAAAACCCTTTAGTTTGGTGACCAAGTTTTATTTATGGGCCTCGAAAGATTCTGAAAATCTGTGCGCCTTTCAAAAGAGGTTGTAACGTGGCAAAATTAAAAATACTAATTATCCTCACATACATATTCTCTATATAATGTAGCATTTTCAAATAGAAACAAAACAATGCCGTGTAAATTAACCATGATGTTAAAGGTATACAAACAACTAAAATGATATTATAATTCTCATTCAGTTAATGTTGAAATAAATATAAGTAGCAAAGGTTGGCAGTCAACCGGCATTTTGTAAATATTTTCTTCATTTTCTTTGTAAATATTCCTATTGTTATTTTCTAACTTTAAGATTACTATAAGATTTAGCATTAAGTACAAATGCCTCCCTTTTTAATTTTTTTGGGGAAATTTTTATGAAATGTATTATTTAACATAAAATTATCATTAATATTATTGTAAGCGGCCATGCTGCAAACATCTAAATAAAATAACTTAACAAGTCCTTGTAAGATACAATAGTATGTAAGGAATTATAACTTAATAAATTAGTTTTAAGCAAACATGTAAAACCTTGACTTTTTAAATAAATAAATAAATCGTAAATCGCAGTCAACCGGCATGCGGCGATCCAACCAAGACAGGCATTTGCAACAACATGTAAGTCTCGGACATTATACTTCCACACGTATAATAGGAGAACCGACTGGTTCACCAAGGTAAACCAGTTTAATTTTTTTAATATATCTGACTTCGGCCAGGTATGATAAATTAACATACCGGCTTCGGTTGACTATTCCCACAGTGGTCTTAGAACTGACTGTTTAAACAGCGGTCTTAGAAGTGACTGTTTCCCACAGCGGCTTCGGTTGACTGTTCCCTCAGCGGTCTTCGGACTGACTGTTCCCTAGGTTAAGAAAAGTTTTTAGTATTGTAGGCTCTAGTTTTAAGCAACCATTGTATGTACTTACGAACCTAGGTTAAGTGAGCCGACGCAGGGTTGTCAATATGGCGATTTCTCACCAAACGTGGCGATTTTTAAACTTATTTGGCGATCAAATTTTCGATTTGGCGACATGGCGGCTTTTTGGCGATATTGTTGGCGATTTTTCGTTGGCTTTTGACCAACATTAGAAACTGAATTAAGGAATATCAAAATGGATAATAAAGAAATTAAAGTTGTTTTTCATATTTAAATATGATTTTACTTCTGGAAACCAAAAACTAATTTAAAAATGTTTTTAATTTCTAAACACGATTTTAAGCATCTTTCGATTTTAAAATGTTGCAATTCTTTATCACGAAAAAAAATTTCTTGTTTTCAAAATTTTTTATAAATTCTAACATACTTTTGGCTACTTATCAACCATAATAGAAAATATTAACTTTTGTTTTAGAAAGATTATAAAAAATATTATGTTCTATCTAATTATGTGCAGCTACATTAGTTTTATATTTGATGTGCTGGTAATTCCAATGAATTTTTTATACTTATTTTTTACATACAAAGGAAGTTTTGAAGTAAGGATTAAGTTCGTGTTATTCTCTCTAAGTCGAAGGAATATTTTTACAAATTAGGTGATTAATTTTAAAGAAAAACTGGATTTTTTAAATTTATATGCTGTTAATTACTGTATAGAAAGATCGATTTCAATAAGGAATTCCACCAAAACTTGACTGTGAAAACGTGCTACAATTTTATGAATTGAAATAGGGCATGCATGTGGCACACATCTGTTGATCTTTAGTAATATTTAATAAATTTAATTCCTATAAAACATATTCTAAATAAGAACACTATAACGAATACCTTAAGGTGGGTATGCTCAGGTCTCCATTTATTATAATAACCACTATTTTTCATTGTTTTAAGTCAAAGAACAAAATACTTATATATTTTGGCGACTTTTTTTTCTATTTTTGGCGAATTTGAGATATTTCGATTAAATTTATTTTTTGTGATTTGTAGAAAATATTTTCGAAATTAAAAAATATTGTATATGTTAGAGAAAAATTTTAACAAAAATCCGTTTTGGCGATTTTGGCGATTTTTCAACTCGATTTTGGCGAATTAGGTGAAAATAAAGCTGACAACTCTGATCCGATGTTACCGAACCAGCTGATTGAGCACTAATATTAACCGAATTGTATCCGTACCTACGCATCGAATCAGTATCCCGAACCAATGTTGAGATTTGTGGTTCAATTGTACAAAATTTAGTACAATCGACACGTCAGTGGTACACTGGTATATTTAATGCTTTTTTGGTACAATTTCATAAAAACTTTATTTATAAAATTTTTTTATTTAATCAATAGTTTTTACTTTTTCTTTCAATAATAAACATTTAAAATTTCTTCAACCCTGTCTAGAAATAACTAAATAGCAACATTCTTATTTATGTTCAGGATTTTTATTATTTACTTTGATAGCCCTTTTATGTACCCGTATAAGTGAAAGGTAATTTAGTTGGAAGACCTTTTTGCTGAACTACAGCGTTTAGACGTTTTTGCACCGTCTCATTCAGTTCGGGCAGATTTCAGCTGATATATTTTTTCATTTATTCTACTGAGAAATCGTATAGTCTTCTTTAGTAATTATATACCTCTTTAATTGTTCGTTTAAATAACTCTAGACATACACTATCGGATTAAGATCATGTGTAACCAGCTCCTAATGTTGGTAGCCTTTTGCTTATGAAATAGGTAAGTATTTTGGCAATTGCTAGTAAATCAGCAAGATAAATACAGAAATTCAAGGAATCAAAATCAATTATCGTTACTTTAAAATACTCTTCTATAAATGTTTTACTGTGTCCTATTTGAAAGTCGAGCTGTTAACTGTTTTATTTAATCCCAAATTTTGGTAAAATTAATGCTAATTTGGAACAATTTTGTAATTGGGACGGTACTCGGTGTTGGTAACACTGTCTCGAATTAGTACCACCGAAAATCTGCGAACTAGTTAACATCCGAACCTGTGTATCGAACCAGTCGGCCAAACTAACTAGATTAACCCGAACCTGCGTATCGACACCAGTACCCCAAACTATATCACCAGAACCTGCGATCTAGTCATCATTCGAACCTGCAAATCATCGATCCAGTGCACCCGAACCTGCAATTTGGCAGATCAGTCGATCTCTCGTGAGTCGGTTATAGTAGTCTTGTTTTTGTAGTACAACAAATTATTGTAAATAAAGAAAAGTAAATAAGTAGAAAATATATTGTTATCAGTTAAGGTTTGTGGATCCACAAGTAGACCCTGGACACGACTGCGTTACCTCAGCCTACGAAAAAACACGTTACAAGGTGTTTGCAGTCAGTTTTTGTCTAGTATCTCTTAGGTGGTGCCGCTTAACTTTGCTAACGCGATAGTTACCGAATACGACAAATTACTCTTCTATATAAAAGCTATCAGGTGCCCAGCCTTAGCCAATTATATATATATTTTTGAATTTATTTAAAAATATAGTTTGGTGCTCAATACATGTTCATCTTTGCAGAAATTAAAATAAATTATAATACTTAATTTAAAAACTCCTTAAGCATCATAGACAAAGTGTAAATAGTTTTTGTTAATTGCAGAGCCGTATTCAGCGATAAGGGAGCAACACCCCCAATTGATATTCCCTCGGCTTTTTGCGATACTCTCAACATTAAAAGAATCATTTTTTGTTCAGCTGTTGTCAAATTATACCAGCATGAATCATAAATCATAACAGTAACATCATCATTCTGCAACGAAATTAGATAATTTTTTGTAAAATAAATTTTAATCGCATTTCGAGACTTCAGTAAAATATTACCGATATTTCGACTAGATTTCCCAGCGAGCAATATGAGAATACTAATGCAAATAAATAAATTAAATAAGCTGGGGCAGGTGGCCAAATACCTAGAAAAATGCAAACGATGGTACAAACAATGCCAAAGAATTCGGTGCCAATTTGTACAAAAATGACCCAAAAAAATGTATTTTTAATCGCATCGGAAAAACTAAATTTAAATGGAAGAATTTAAAGAATTTAAATTAAGCTCATTATGGGCAAATGCCACTATACTTTCTCATTTTATACTTACTCTATATACTTCTGATGCCATTTAAATAAATCATTCAAAGGACCGGCTGATTTTTCAACATTTCTAGGGTTGACTTTCAAAATTTCATCCAGATCATCGAATTTACATTTTAGAATATTCTTACTGAGCGGTATGTGAGCAACGAAAATGAACAGCCATGAATCAATGAAAAAATTGCCAAAACCACCCAGGAATACACATACAGCGTGAATTCCAAATGTTAAAAAATGACCAAAATCTGTTTCATTATCTACGAAGGGCAATTGAAATGGCATAATTTCCACACGTCTCTTCAAAACAATCAACATAAAAGTGGGTACTCCCACCACGGCCATAGTTGTTATTAGTATAATTATGAATAAGGTGGCCAGTAGTTTCTTTACCAATGAAATGTTGTATTTCAAATACTTTTTATAGTTTAAAGTTTTCAATTCATAAGTTTCGTACATTTCTTTGATTTCCGTATGAAGAAAGCGAAAGTTCTTTTGCTGTTTGATTACATTTATTAGTTTGACATAACCCTAATCATGAAATTAAAAAAGAAAACAATTAGTAAATTTAAAGATTAAAAAATATTATTTACCTGTATACCAGTTCCTAAGATAGAAGCTGACTTCAAAAGATTATAATGGTTGCCCTTGACAATAACCTCAATGTAGTTGGTGTAAAACGTGAAGCCAATCGCTAGGTTTATTAGTATGAAAACGATACCGGTTTTCCAGCAAATTTTATAATTCTTTTTTAAAACATTACAACCACAGAATTCAGAAATCTTTCGGGTTTGTCCAAATATTTCTTCAAAACTTTCAGAATATTTGTACGCGGCGGCCATTTTTGCAGGATTCTTTTTTGAATGGCTTTTTTGAGTGGCTTTTAAGAAACTGTTGGTAGTTAGATATAAACAAATTGTTTTATATAACGGAAATATTCCTTCTGCACTATGGGCTATTAAATTGTTACTAAGCAAATATAATTTTAAGTTATATGGTTTATATCTCTTATTTGGATGCATTAACTTCTTCATACAGTCTGATCTCTTTGGAAGTAGTAGGTTTTTATAAACGACGACGTATGTCGTAAAATATAAATTTTTCAACAGAGTATATTATAGGCTATTTATAACCCAACAAAAAAAATTGGGTTTTTGGAAGCAGTAAAATCTTCTCTTGCCATACAAAATCTCTTAATAATATTTTGCCTAAATAAATCCAATTTTGTATGACATAAAATTCTAAGTTTTTAAAAAACAAGGATTTTTTACATTTCGCCTTACAGCAGTGCATACTAAAAAGCACAAGTGTAAGGTAAAGATAAAAAAATTTCGAATTTACGAGGAGTTACGACGAGTTACGAACTTAGTACCGTACGATTTTAGAACATCTAAACTGCGCTGCATTGAGCGCTTAAAAGGAAATGCTACTTAGTGGGACATCGCGAACAAATATCATGTCATACGTAAGAAGGTTAGTAAGCAATAACAACTCATCATTCCCATACAAAGCTGCATACTGCGAAGCAGTATTATTTGCTGGGAAAGATTACCTAATTTAGTTTTAAAAAAAGAAAAATAAAAAATATTTTATAATCCGATGAGAAACAAATTCTTTGGGAGAATAAATAAAGACAGAGCTACAAATTTTGAAGGTGCGTCCAGATAAAAACACTTTTGTCATCTTAAGTAGTTCAGGAATGACTCGAAGATATTTGACATCATCCAAAAGCTCAAAAGTAACGACATTTGAAGTCGACCTAATTGCCAATTGATGTAGTTTTTGCAGGCAACTACATCAATTGGCAATTAGATTCAGAGCTTGTTCCAACCAATCTAATAGGGTTTAATCAGCCCATCCTACACACAAAGGAGGTCAGCCTCTTTATTTTTTTTATAAATTATTACTATTTTTTTACAACTCTATTTTTTACAACTTTGAAAAATATTCTTTATTATAATTGAGAGATTTATATTTCTATTAAAAATGAAAGGCTTAATTTTTCTCTTTTTTTAATATTGCGGCCCATTGTTGAAAAAGATAAGCTTTTGACAATAAATGCTCTTTGAAAATATTCAATTGCTTGGTAATTGTAATGGTGACAATATTTTTTTTTCACAAATAAATAAGTTATTACTTTAAAGTGGGTGTTTTTTTAATGTCTTGCTATTATATTTAAAAGTACACCAAGAATAATTTTAATATTCAAAAAACGAATTTTCAGTATAAATTGCTGATTGTCATTTACTTTCATAAAGGCACACTGTGCATTAATTATGAAGAGAAACTTTTACTAATGACAAACTTCTTGCAAGACTTTCAGTTGATAGAGTTACTGTGGTAATTAAGTTTTTTAGGCTTAGGAAAAGAAGAAAATAGTTAATGGTTACAAAGGGGAACCTGTAAATCTCAGTAGAATTTTAAAATATTTTTAAATAAAAACACCATTTTTTGTTTATTTATTTATTCATTTATTTATTAATTTAGTCGATAGATTTAATCCTTACAAACTATAACATTAAAAATATATGTATGTATGTAAAAAAATTCTGAGTTCGGTTGGTTAAATAGATGATGTTTACAACTTAACACCAGCCAAAGTAGATAGATCGAAGAATGCTGAAGACGGTTGTAGCGATTCTGAAAATGCCCATTTTCCCATTCCCATTTTTTTTATTAATAACCTAATTTTTAATAAAAATATTATTTCAACTAATAAAACGAACTTAAGCTTAACCTAAGAATTTCATATAAATGTAATAAATAGTTCGACTAATAAATCTTAACCCCCATATTTATAAAAAATAAAATATGTATATTTGAAATCTATTTTAAAACAAGTTTTCCAAACAAAAGTTGGTTTAAAATACATTTCAAATAGGTTTTAGTTTTTATAAATATTCACCCACCCGTAAATATATATAAAAATATAAAAACTAGTGTATTTTTCCCGGCGTTGCCTGGTCCACCCTTAGAGCCCTTCTAAGTGCTTGCGAAATGATTAACCTTTTTCGATTTTGTCCACCCTGTAGGTTCACTCTCAACAGAGGAGAAACAATTATAATTTCGCGACAAGGCATTTGCATACATCTCAACAACAGCATCACATATCGCAAAGAAAAAAGTAACACATACCTATGTATGATACAATGCAAGTGAAAAATCGAATCGTCAGCGCACAAATAAAATGATGATCGAAGCAACGACTGAAAAAATTCAGCTCAACATTCCAATTAGAAAGACCGGATGTCATTATACACATAAGACATTGCGATACATGGTTTGGTATCTTTTCAATTGACAACATAAAATCATAATATGGAAAATTTTGTTGATATTTGTATGGGAATATATAGGAAAATTGAAATGCCATATCTCCGGAAACACTGGTGCGATTTCGTGCAAAAAATACTGACAGTCTGCAGGTAGTAACTTTTTGAGCTCCTAGTATGCAAAACAAATCAACCACATATTTGATCATGAGTTTTGGTTTGATGTTAAAGTTTTCGATCGTAGTGTCCAACAACTTTTCCATAACAATAGCAAAAAATAGTTATTCATTTAACATCGCAACAAAGATTTTTAAAAATGCCGCAAAAAAATTATAATAAAAAGATTGACAGGAAAACGGAGAAAATATTTAAATCTTTAACACTTGTTTCTGGGTTTTCGAAAACAATTGTATAAGGTGATTAAAGTAGAGATACTTTTTTTTTGACAGATCACGTGTGAGTCGTGTCATGCTGTCATGTTTTTTTTTTGTTTAGTATTGTTTGGCATTTCATAATGGAAAGACTGAATCGCTTCGCTCTATGGGCTCTTGAAAAGTCCCAAGAAAATCCGACGTTTTCGAGGCAAATTTTGTTTAGCGATGAGCCCCATTTCTGGCTCAATAGGTATGTAAACAAACAAAATTGCCGCATTTGGGACGAAGAGCAACCCGAAGATTTTCAAAGCTGCCACTTCATCCAGAAAAACAACGGTTTGGTGTGGTTTGTGGGCCGGTGGAATCATCGGTCCATATTTCTTTAAAAGTGATGCCGGTGCGTACTTAACCGTCAATGGCGACCGTTATCGTGGCATGATAACCGACTATTTGATGCCTGAAATTGAAGCTCATGATGTCGGCGACATTTGGTTTCAGCAAGTGGCGCCCACTTTCCACACATCACACCAATTATTGAGAGAACATGTCGGTGAGCATATAATTTCACGTTATGGGCCGGTTGATTGACCACCAAGATCGTGTTATATCACGCCGTTAGACTTTTTCCTATGGGGATATGTAAAGTCTAAAGTTTATGCGGACAAGCCCGCTTCGATTCAGGCCTTGTAGGAAAAAATTACGCGATTCATTCGCCAGTTACCAGTCGAAATGCTCGAACGAGTCATCGAAAATTGGACTCAACGTATGGACCATCTGTGACGTAGAAACGGCCAACATTTGATAGACATAAACTTCAAAAAATAAATGCCAAATAATGTTCTTTCAAATGATAATAAACATACTCCATTAAATTTGTATTTTCTGTATTTTTTTCTTTAAAACAGTAGGGTACCTCGAAATAGAATATTCAAATATACATACATATGTATGTACATATGTATATGACAGGGAAAAATTTAATATTTTATTGAAAATTAAATGAAAAAAACATTAACCTTCATGTTGATTATTATCTTTAAGCTAACAATTCTTTTATGTTAAAATTTTTCAAACAAAAGTTTTTCTAAAATATACATAAATATTTCAATAAGTTTTATTTATAAATATGGGAGTAAATATGCTCTTCTCAAATACGTAATCAAAAATATATACATAAATTCGAAAAATCATACATAATTTATAAAATACCTTGCATCGGAAACGGGTCCAATGTATGTAACAAAATATATGTTGGTACGACCAAATCGAAATTAAGAACAAGATGGCTGCCTGCACATATGTAAGTCAGACTATAAATCATGCAAAGGTATTACGGAACAAAAAACAGCATTAGCAACCAAGAATGATAAAAGCCAAGATTACGCCATACGCATGTTTTCCCTTTAGATGACGTTGTTCGGCCAATGTAAGGTTGCCAAGTCTATAATCAAAGAATTGCTTCAAATAAATACGTAGAAATAAATAGGCAAAAATTGGCAACCCTGTGAATAAATTCATAATTATTAGCCAATAGGCAGACCGTTTCGCGACCCTATTAGGCCGATATGCGCAGAAAATTGCAATTTTTTTTTTGGGATGGCGTAACCTTGTCTTCTATAATCCTTGGATACAACAATATTACAACATGAGAGGAATTATAAAAAGAGATACACCGCAGAAATGTTACATATCATTAATACTCCCACGGACATAAGGATGAATTTTAAAACAGACACGGAAAATTGCGCGCATTCGTGGTGACAGCGTAAAGGAGAGTAAAAATGAACGAACAAATTTTTGCATTTATTTTTATATGGCTTTTGACAGTAGCAATTATTTTATTTTCTCTTAAAATAAATGGTTAATGTCAAACTCCATATAAAAAAAATTCTCTTGAATATTAGCTCCGTCTTGCGCTGTCACCTGATTAAAACTGCCTTGAGTAGTGCGGTCTGTCAACACACACACACAGTCTCAACAAGACTCTCACAAAGAGAACATCATATATAATAACCCACCAAACCAAATGTTTCGATTTTCTCATGAAGTCAGACCTGTCGTAAGGAATTCGTTAAGATATTTTGGTAGTTTGTGGGAAATCCGACTTGTCATAAAATATTCGTTGAGACATTTTGGTAGTTTGTCCGAAAACTGACTGTACAATGCAAACAATTTTTATTATTTGTGAAATATTGAAACTCAATTTGATATTGACAACGACTTTCGTAATTATTCCCTTTATTTTCTTCACTTTTTGCTGGTCTCTTGGGTCTCGAAGGGATATTAGTCATACAAAAAATTTGAAATAGTCAATCCGACATTGAAGTCCTTTAAGCGAAGGTTTCTTGATTTGGCAATGATATTCTACTAACCAATTCAACATGCTTTGATAAGCCCTCGATGCAATTCTTCAAACATTTTTCAAAGAAAATCATTTCATTATATTTTGTGAGAACGAAATGTGTAGTTATGTACATCGTTTTGCATTTATAAAACACAGTTATAGTTACGTCCTTTTGTTTTTCGTTAATAAAAGCGTCATTTTTGATCGCAGAAGTGTAAAATGTTGTTAAGACAGTTTAATGGCATTCAATATATCAATAATCAATCGAAAGGCATCACTGAAGAAATGATTGATCCGATAGATAGTGTAACTGAATAAAATTTTGACATTATCTGTGTGCATTGAAATGTTGGAGAACCATTAATAAAAAGTGAGTCCAAAATAATTAAACATTGTATTAATCAACTATAATTTCTTTAACTACAACACCTGTTTCCAAACGATATATATGATGTTAATGTTACGCAATAGTGTTTCAAATATCCCACTTTCGAAAATAAAAGGTGTTGAACCGTGTTTAAAATATCCTAGTTTTAAACCGGAAATTGCGTACTTTCACTGCTTTTTCGCCACTATCTTCTCTTAGGTTAGGTTAAGCAGGCAGCTGTAGTACACAGCTCACTTGGGTCCACGTATTGGTCCCTTTGTGTTACCTGCGGAGAGAAAGAAATAAAAGTAAGAGTAAGATTGGGGGGGGGGGGGTGTGTGAGGTAAAGAAAAGAGAGAGATAAGTTAAGAAAAATAAAGTGTCAAGATAGCATATTGGCCGAGACAGCAAACAAGCGTTTTCATGCCTCGCCGAGTGGGAGTGGGTTGGAGAACCAACCGCAGCTCCTCAGAAAAGAGTTAATTCTTCTTGGTTCCAGTAGTGAAACACAAGGTAGGCTCCCGAAATACCGTTGTCCAAGATTTTGAAGTCGTTGGTATTCCAGTGCAGGGCATAGGCAGAGGAGGTGAACGACCGTTTCCTCCTCTTCCTCATCTTGGCAGCTTCTGCAAAAGTCGTTGTAAGGGAGGCCCATTCTTCTTGCATGGGCTCCGAATAGACAATGCCCAGTGACCGTAGATATAAAGTCGCGCAGTTGTGTTTTCGGCATCCGAAGTAATGAATCCGTCCTCTTCTGATCTAGTAAGGGCCAGATCGTCCTTGCCGTCAGACAAGTTGACTCATCGGACCATCTGGCCTGGGCCAGGTCATAAAGAGCACGGTTTATTCGTTGCCCGCATGCAGAGAGGGGAATGCCACAATAGACGTCAATGGCGCCATCATGAAGCAGAGTTCCCTTCTTTGCTAGTTCGTCAGCAACATTGTTGCCTAAGGTAGTCCCATGTCCCCGCACCCATTTAAGGGTGACCGTTGAATTTTCCGCCATCGCATTTAAGGATGTCCGGCATTCCAGGACGAGATTTGATGTGCTGAACACACCTTTTAGGGACATAATGGCAGCTTTACTGTGGGTACAAAACCAGATATCCCTATTCGATATTCTGTGATACCTTAGCCAGTTTGCCGCTTTTTTGATAGCAGATATTTCTGCTTGTAGAACATTACATTCATTTGGGAGTCTGAAACACATCTTGATTCCAAATTCCTCTATATAGACCCCACCTCCAACTCCCACCCCCCTTTTGGAGCCATCTGTGAACACGCAGAGTGAGCCAGGGGGTGGTGGGTGGCCCTCCGTCATGTCGAAATCGAAGTTTCGCATGAAGAAGGGTTTTGGGATGCAGTAGTCTATAAGTCCGGGGATAATATTCGTGATTCCCAGAATACTGGCATGGCCCCACAGTCTATGGTTCCATGTACCAGTGACATTCAGTCTAACGGCCGTTCTTAGTGCAAGCTTCCTGGCTAGCTGGTCAACTGGTAACCAGTTTAGCATAGCAAAAAGTGCCTTCGTCGGCGTTGACCTAATAGCTCCTGTTATTAGGATCGCCATATTACGCAATACTTTTTCTATAATAGAGATATTTGCCCTAGTATCCAGTGCTTTCCACCAGACATTGATTCCATAGAATAAGGTCGGTTTGATTACCGCTTCGAATAGCCAGTTCGCAATTCTCGGGTTCATTCCCCAAGTCTTGCCTATGGCTTTTTTACACACATATATTGCTGTGATCGCTTTAGACGCTCTAGCCTGGATGTTCATTTTCCAGGATAGTTTACTGTCTAAGATTATGCCAAGATACTTTGCACTATGTGCTAGAGTTAGTGGTATTCCCCTCAATACGGGTAGCCTGAAGGGTGGGAGCTTGTATTTTCTTGAGAATAGTACAAGTTCAGTTTTGGCTGGGTTTACACTCAGTCCACACTGTTCTGTCCAGGTGCAGATTATCTTGAGTGCCGCCTCTAATCTTTGTGTGATAATATCAATATGGACACCAGATACTGCCACCGCTACATCGTCTGCGTATGCGACAGTTTTAAAATTCATGGAGTCCAGATCTTTGAGCAACTTATTGATTGCTATATTCCATAATAGTGGGGACAATACTCCACCTTGTGGTGTGCCCCTTCCCGCTGTTTTGGAAATGCTCGCTGAGCCAAATGTAGACGTTATCGTCCTGTTACTTAGCAGGTTCGTTATGAACCTGATGATCGATTGGTCAATCCCCAGCTCTCTTAGAGATCGGGTTATTGCCAACGGTTCGATGTTATTGAAGGCTCCCTCAATATCCATGAATGCTACCATTGTGTAGTTTTTATGCTCTAGCGACTTCTCAATATGTCCCACGAGCGAGTGTAATGCTGTCTCAACAGATTTGCCCTTCGTATAAGCGTGTTGGGATGGCGAAAGGAGATTCCTGTCGATTGTTATTCTCAAATGAATGTCGATAAGTCTCTCCAGCGTTTTGAGCAAAAAGGATGTTAGACTGATTGGCCTAAAATCCTTTGCTTTCGTGTGTGATGATTTCCCTCCTTTGGGAATAAATATCACATTGCATTTAGTCCATTGGTCCGGGATATAGGACAATGATAAACAGGCTCTATATATCGGTAGGAGCCAAGTTGTCACCAGATCTAGGTTGTTTTGTAGATCAGCAGGAATTATACCATCCGGGCCCGGAGACTTATAAGGATGGAAGCTTTTAATCGCCCAGTGCAACCTATCCGTATCTATGTTCACGGCGTGCAGTGTCCGGCTTGTTTGGGTAGAACTGTATTGTACTCCCGAGGTTGATCGACATCCCGGGAAGTGGGTGTCCATCAGGACTTCCAGTGACTCCTGTGCACTGGTGGTCCAATTGCCGTCTGATTTCTGAATATATCCAGGAATTGACGCTTGTTTGGCAAGTACTTTGCGCAATCTGCTAGCCTCAGAAAAACTTTCAATGCCACTGCAGAAGTCTTTCCAGGATTCACGTTTTGCGCTTCTAACTTGATTCTTAAATTTGTTCACAGAGGATTTGTAGAGTGACCAGTTCCCTGTCCTCTTAGCCTCGTTGAAAAGTTTGCGGCAGATCTTACGAGATTCCGCTATTTCCGTTGACCACCATGTAGGTCTGCGATTCGAACGCTGAATCGACGGTCTGCAGGACTTATTCGTTGCATCTCTAAATGCGTTGGTAAGTCTATTCACAGCATCACTATCTTCTCTTGGAAATGAGATATTTTTGCGGTAAAAAGTATCCTATATTGGAATCAGGATGCTAAGGTACCTCCTCACAAAAATTTTGTTAAAATCCATCCAGTAGTTTTTACGTGATGAGAACGCAAATGAAAAGCAAACAGACAGACAGACGGAAATGAGATACTATTTTATTATATGTATGTTTAGATAGATGCGTTTAGCAACAAAATCGCTTGTTACAATGCATCGCGTCTGTTTGTGTAAAAAAAAATTAAAACCGTAGATATGAAAAGAGTATGACGAAAAGTTATTTAAAAATTTTTGTGGAACATTTTTCTTATTCCATTCTTAATTTTTGACGAATTATGTTTATAAAACAAACAAAAAAAGAAACATATAAAAAGTATACACCAAAGTAACCTAAATACAAACAAAGCACCCTATTATTTATATATATAATTCTTTACATACATACATACATATACGTATATGTATATATGCAGTTAATGTTTCAATTTTTATAATTGTTTATGAATTTAATTAAAATGAAATATTAAGGAAATAAATTAAATTGCAGACACCTGTTAATATTAAAGTTATTACAACTGTCTGCAGCTTTCTTTTGTTTTTATAGAGAAAAAATAAAATTGCTAAAACGCAAATTCAAGGCAAAACAAGGTTCTTTAAAAAATGACAAATATGCGAGGACAATTTTCTTTTAAGCTTAAAAAAATAAAAATAAATAGTTCAGCGGTCTTCTAGTTGTTTTTATTCCATGAAAATAAGATTTTGCAGCATCCTTTAAATAATCCTTTCACGCAAAGAAAAAACATGGTTGAGGTAACCATAATCTTAGAGCATATGGTACTAGTCAAACCATATTAGTATTATTAATAAAAATTAATTATTAAAAATAAACGATTATAGTATGATTAAAAACTATGAAATATCATGTGAAAAAATTTTTTTTTTATTATTTTTATTATGAACTTCAATTTGTTAATTAATGTATCAATGAAATCTACACGACTATTTCATTTATACATAAATTTGCAAAACATAATACTCACTTTATATTATTAATTATTATTAAATATGTACATATATATAATTAAAAAACTCTTTACACATTTCTTTTTTATTATTAAAATAAAAAATCTGTCAACTCCGATGAATAAAAACAAACATTATTTGGTTCACATAAATAAACTTAGCATGTTTGGTTTATTATTATGGTTAAAAATAATATATTATTTGGGATTAATTATATTGGAAATTGAAAAAGACTAAAAGTATTTTATTATGAGCTATAAATTTATTTATGTACTATCTGTGCCAACACACGTTGTGTGCGTCCAGACAATATTTTGTTCGATTTTGCTTTGAAAATAATCAACACCAAATTTAAAGACTTACGTGTTTTCCATGATTAAAGTTCCAAAATTTATATTTCTAAAAATTATTCTAAAGCTCTGTAAAAGGTGTTTAAAAAAACTTGTCATTCCACAAAGTAAAAATGCCATCAAATATAAATTTTATTCAATTGGCTGTTTGGCAGTAAGTAATTCATATTTTGTCATTATTTTAGACAACGCCATATGTTGCCTGTTGTCTGTTAAAATATCTGGCTTTCAATTAATTTTTGCCATTATTTTAAAACAGCGCTACCTATTGCGCAATCGTGTTTAAATATACCGCTTTCAAAAATAAAAGATGCCTTAAAGTATGCAGTACCTTTAAATCGGTAAAAAAAAGTCGGCGTATTTTTACTGCCTTTTCTCTTTATTATCTCTTGGAAATAAGGTATTTTTGCGGAAAAAAGCATCCTATATTGGAATAAGGATGCTAAGGTACCTCCTCACAAAATTTGGTAAAATCCATCCAGATAGGTATATTTTATGTATAAAGGTACCCAGCCTTGGATAAAATTCAAAAATTTTTATAAAATTCTAAAAATTATTGTAAACCTATGTAAGAGGTGTTTAAAATATTTTAATAACAATGTAATTCCACAAAGTAAAAATACAAATAAAATACTAATTTTTTTCCAATGCCATCTGTTGTTAAACCGAAAATTTCAGTACTTCTAAACCGGAAATTAGATACTTTCAATGCTTTTTCTTGACTTTCTCTTGGAAAATAAATATTTATGCGGAAAAGAAGTATTTTATATTGGAATCAGGATGCTAAGGTACCTCCTTACAAAATTTTGATGCGTATACGTGATGCGAATACAAATGAAAAGCAGACAGACATACGGAAATGACTTACTATTTTATTACTATACAGTAAAAATATAAACGAAAAGTAACAAATGCTTCAAGAGAGTGAGTACATACACTATAAGTATTTAGGTGCTGTCATTTAACAATTTATAAAAATTTGATTATGGTTTGAAGTTTAGCAAAAAATGTAGTTCAAACCAACCATGTTGCATTTTTTGGGTGTAGTAACCATTTAATGATGAACTTTTAATCAAAAATAATTGAACGTGACCAAAATAATGCTACAAACAACAAAAACAAAATTTGTTTATCGAAACCATAAATTGTTACAGGGAACAAAATGTGGTTTCTGTGACCATACCATAACCATGGTTTTTCTTTGCGTGTTGTTTCAATCATAACCTCCTCTTTAACCTCTCAGCCATTTCTTCAATTTTTAAAACAAGAATAATCTGAACGAGGTAGCCATTACATTAATTTTAGTTTGTACCTGTAGATTTTCTTGACTGTAATAGTCATGCAAAATGTAATATATCCGCCCGGTTAAGATCCGTTTAGCATCAGCCACCTCACTCACGATCATTCTCTGATTGTCTAACATCGTTTTATGTATTTAATCCATTATTTACCAAACCTTGTTTTGATTGCGGATATTGTACGTAAAAAGTAATGTTTCCATTTTCATTTTCCATTTTTCCCTGATCTGTCAAAAACAAACCAATAGAGGCAGCAGCATGACAAAAGTCGAATAATAGATAATAGTTACTGTACTCGAAATACAAAAATATTACGAATTTTCAAACTGCCCTCGTATGCATTTATCTGAGTTTGCAGGAAACATATGAAAGAAATGTAATGAAATAATTTAAGCTCCATCGTGGACGTACTCTATGTTTTCAAAGTCATTATAAATTGTCAAAACTTAGGATTGACAAACAACAAAAATTAATAATATAAATATATAAAAAATCAAATTTTCTGAAGTTACAATTGGTAGAATAGAATAGATTTTATTGGCATTATAGAAAAATTATTAATTTCGTCAGGATAGAAGTTCTATTCCAACCCACACACAACTACTATTGACATACATTTTAAAGTAAATCAATGAATGGCTTCCTTCTTAGTTTACAAATAATTGTAGAGTTTATTTCTGCAAACGCGATACTCACGGATTATTAAAAATTACTCTTCTATATAAAAGCTTAACCAATTGTATTTTTTTTCTTAATTTATTTAAAAATATAGTTTACTGCATAATACATAATAATTGATTTAAAAACTCCTTAAGCATCGTAGACAAAGTGTAAACAGTTTTTGTTAATTGCAAAGCCGTATTCAGCGATAAGCGAGCAACTCCTCCAATTGATATGCCTGATGCTTGTTGTGATACTCGCAGCATTAAATGAATCATTATTTTGTTCAGCTGTTGTCAAATTATACCAACATAAATCATAACAGTAACATCATCATTCTGAAACGAAATTAGATAATTTTTTGTGAAATAAATGTTAATCGCATTTCGAGACTTCATTAAAATACTACCGGTATTTCAACTAAATTTCCCAGCGAGCAATACGAATAGGCTAATGCAAATATAAAAAGTAAATAAGCTAGAACAGGTACCCAAATACCGAGAAAAATGCAGACGATGGTACAAACAATGCCAAAGAACTCGGTGCCAATTTGTACAAAAATGACCCAAAAAAATGTATGTTTAATCACAGCAGAAAAACTAAATTTAAATGGAAGAAAATTGTTAGTATAAAGATTATTTTAAAAAGCACAATCTAGGCAAATGCCACTATACTTTCTCATTTTATACTCACTCTATATACTTCTGATGCCATTTAAAAATATCATTCAAAGGATCGGCAGATTTTTCAACATTTTTAGGATTTGCTTTCAAAATATCGTCCAGATCATCGAATTTACATTTTAAAATATTCTTACTTAAGGGATTTTCACACTATAATACAAGTATTAATACTTTTGAGGAAAATGCAACCCAGACATGGTGAGTTGTTATTGTTTTTTGAAAAATTTCAAACGGCGATTAGATCAGAGTTGCATTTTATTCAAAAGTATTAATACTTGTATTATAGTGTGAAATGCCCTTTAGCGGTATGTGAGCAGCGAATATGAAAAGCTATGAATAAACAACAAAGTTACCAAAAGTTCCAAGGAAAACGACTACAACGTGAATTCAAAATGTTAAAAAATAACAAAAATCTGTTTAATTATCGACGAAGGGTAATTGAAATGGCATAATTTCCACACGTCGCTTTAAAAGAACCAACATGTATATGGGAACTCCCACAACGATCCAAGTTGTTGAAAGAATAATTATGAATAAGGTGACCAGTAGTTTTTTTTAGCAAAGAAATGTTGTGTGGCAGCTCTTGAAAATCTTCAGGTTGCTCTTCGTCCCAAATGCGGCAATTTTGTTTGTTTACATACCCATTGAGCCAGATATGGGCCTCATCGCTAAACAAAATTTACTTCGAACACGTCGGATCTTCTTGGAACTTTTCAAGAGCCCATAGAGTGAAGCGATTCAGGCGTAAGTCTTTCCATTATAAAATGCCAAACAATACTAAACAAAAATAACATAACAGCGTTTTTAAGAGAGTTTTAAACTGTTTGTGTGTTTTTTACAGTGGTGTCAACAGCAGTTATTAAGAGCTGAATATATAAAATGACTTACAGTAAAAGTAATATCGGTATATATTTATTTTCCAATTAAAAGAACCCAGCGTAAAGTAAAATCGTAACAATATCTATTGTGTTGTTAAATTTTAAGGACCGATGTTGCATGTGAACCACACCTAAACGTCAAGTTTTTTTCTGCATTTAATTTGACATTTCTCAATTTCAGACTAACTCAATTTGAACCATGGAGATACACAATCGAACAACGCGCTAAAGTTATTTTCGAAGAACATGGTCACCTCAGTAAATTCGTCAATAAGAAGAATTGATGCATTTAGGCAGATGATAATCCAATAGTGATTGTCGAAAATCAATTCAACTAACGAGTGATTTTTTAAGAGCTTGAGAACTTTTTTTTTTAAAAAAAACGCATAAAATTTGCAAAATCTCATCGGTTCTTTATTTGAAACGTTAGATTGGTCCATGACATTTACTTTTTGAAGATAATTTCATTTAAATGTTGACCGCGGCTGCGTCTTAGGTGGTCCATTCGGAAAGTCCAATTTTGGGCAACTTTTTCGAGCATTTCGGCCGGAATAGCCCGAATTTCTTCGGAAATGTTGTCTTCCAAAGCTGGAATAGTTGCTGGCTTATTTCTGTAGACTTTAGACTTGACGTAGCCCCACAAAAAATAGTCTAAAGGCGTCAAATCGCATGATCTTGGTGGCCAACTTACCGGTCCATTTCTTGAGATGAATTGTTCTCCGAAGTTTTCCCTCAAAATGGCCATAGAATCGCGAGCTGTGTGGCATGTAGCGCCATCTTGTTGAAACCACATGTCAACCAAGTTCAGTTGTTCCATTTTTGGCAACAAAAAGTTTGTTAGCATCGAACGATAGCGATCGCCATTCACCGTAACGTTGCGTCCAACAGCATCTTTGAAAAAATACGGTCCAATGATTCCACCAGCGTACAAACCACACCAAACAGTGCATTTTTCGGGATGCATGGGCAGTTCTTGAACGGCTTCTGGTTGCTCTTCACTCCAAATGCGGCAATTTTGCTTATTTACGTAGCCATTCAACCAGAAATGAGCCTCATCGCTGAACAAAATTTGTCGATAAAACACATTTCGAACCGAACACTGATTTTGGTAATAAAATTCAATGATTTGCAAGCGTTGCTCGTTAGTAAGTCTATTCATGATGAAATGTCAAAGCATACTGAGCATCTTTCTCTTTGGCACCATGTCTGAAATCTCACGTGATCTGTCACATACTAATGCATGAAAATCCTAACCTCAAAAAAATCACCCATTACAAAAATTGACTGTTTGGTGCGGTTTATTGGCTGGCGGCATCATCGGGCCGTATTTTTCCAAAATTAGGCCGGTCAGGCAGTTACTGTGAATGGTGTTCACTATCGTGAGATGAAAACGAACTTTTTATGGCCCGAATCGGAAGATATGAATGTGGACTATATCTGGTCTGACACCGTTGGACTTCTTTCTTTGGAGTTATTTGAAAGAAAAGGCGTACATCGATAAGCCAGCAACAATTCAAAAGCTAAAGGATGAGAAGATAATTCGGCACATTAACGGCATAGAACCTCAATTATGCCTCAGCGTCATCGAAAATTTGGAGCATCGGATGGAGGTGTGCCCTCGAGGTCGCGGCGGCCATTTGGCAGATATTTTGTTCCATACATAATTGAACCATACCAATATTATCAAAATAAAAAGAAATGACAATAATTTCCTGAATAATTAGTGTTTTATTTAACATCAACATCGGCCCTTAAAATTTAAACACCCTTTAATATTAGAAGATGATGATCTCATCGAGCAAAAACTTTAACTTGTTCATACAGTCTGTTATATTTTGAAGTAGTAGTGGTTTTCATGAATGATGACGTATGTCGTAAAATATAAATTTTTCAGGAGAGTATAATAAAGATCTTTTTGAAATTATAGGCTAGATATAAAGATTACCTAATTTTATTTTTGGTTAGGAACAAAAAATATAAAAAACTATTTTTGTCAGATCTTGTTGTTATTGTTATTGCCTTGACTGCTTTTTTTGCTTAAGGGCGTCTAAACATAATAGGTAACCCCCTATCTACAGAAGCCATCAACATGTCTTGACAAAAGTCTAATTTTATATAAATTTATATAAAAAATAATGATTTTTATATAATGTTTGACTTGCTCGTATGTAAGAGAAATTGATGCCTAATGTAGACGGGGCGTAATGAATCTGTGAGACATTGCAAGAAAATACGAATAAAAATTGACACACGTATTTAATTAAATTCATCATGGCCAAGGTATATTTATCTTACTAGGTAATGGCGTCCCTACAACAAAAACAACAATACAAGAACAACATGGCATTTTGTTGTTGCTGTGTAGATCGAAATATCAAAAAATATAGAAGAAAATTGAGAAATGTGTTTTATTGCTTTCTCACTTCTGCACTATAAAATTTCTAAACACAATCAACTTTTTGTCTTGTCAAACTACTAAATCAGCTGGGCGGACGACACTACCTAGTAAAATCATTGCTCTTTTTGCTTTTTAAAATTAAATAATTCTTGCAAAAAAAAAACCGACTTCAAAACAGACAAACTTAAAATCATGTTTCTTTAAGACGGTAACTATTGCGACACCCTGTAATTTCCGAATTCAAATTTTATACTAGTTATAGCGATCGTAGCAATACAGGTTCATTGTGAATTTCAACCGTCTGTCTGTAACGGTTTAAAAGTTTGGTCATATACATCAAATTACATAAACTATTGCGACATCCTGTAATTTATAATTTTAAATAATTATACTTATTATAACAGATATAGTAATGGACATTCTGTCTAATTGTTAAGTGTTTATCAATAACTGTTTAAAAGATAGGATCATATATATCAAATGACGTCACCTATTGGGACACCCTTTAAATTCAAATTTTAATATAAATACTTTTTAAAGAACAGTTTGTAATACAGATTCTTTTTAAATTTTAACTTTGTGTCCATATACATCAAATTACATCAACTATTAGGACACCCTCTAATTTCCAATTTTAAATATTTATACTTGTTTTTATACCAGACATAGTAGTGAACATTTTGTCTATTTTTCAAGTGTTTGTCTATAACGGTTCCAAAGAGGACATAATGGTCAAATAACATCAATAATGGGGACACCCTTTAATTTATAGATCCAAGTTTGGGACACCCTATAATTTCCAATTTTAAATATTTATACTTTTTGTTATACCAGACATAGTAGTGAACATTTTGTCTATTTTTCAAGTGTTTGTCTATAACGGTTCCAAAGATGAGGACATAATGGTCAAATAACATCAATAACGGGGACACCCTTTAATTTATAGATCCAAGTTTTATACTTGTTTTAATAGCGGACTAAGCAATATAGGTTCTTTGTAAATTTCAACTGTCTATCTATAACAGTTGAAAAGTTTGGCCATATATATTACTTTTACATTAACTATTGGGACACCCTTTAATTTCCAAATTCATATTTTACACTTGTTATTTTAGCGGACTTAGCAATACAAGTTCTTTGTAAATTTCAACTGTCTGTCTATAAAGTTTCAAAAGTTTGGCCATATATATATCAAAATAAACCAACTAATGGGACACCCTTTAATTTCTAATTTTAAATATTTATACTTATTATAACAGACATAGTAAGTAACACTCTGTGCAACTTTCAAGTGTTTATCTATAACGGTTCAAAAGATAGGACCATAAAGGTGAAATTACGTCACCTATGGGGTCACCCTTTAATTTTTAATTTTATTTTTTAATTACTTTTTGTTATTGGGAGCTATAGTGATACGCACTTTTTTCTAATTTTAAATGGGTGACCTATAAAGTTCATAATACACGTAAAAAACATGTATGTTGTATGGGGACACCCTTTAATTTTTAAACTTTTAAACTGTTTTTAAAATGGGACCAATCTGTAGCCATAACCTTTCTAATGGCGCAAAAATTTTTAAAATCGGTTCAGAAATGACCGAGTTCTGAAGGCACAAACATACAAAAAAAAAAAAAGCAACAAACAGACGAATTGATAACTTCCTTCTTTTTTTGAAGTCGGTTAAAAAAACATAACATCTCATCAGTTCAGTTATGGAATTTTCTAAGTGATAATAACTTTTAAATCGCGTCAAAATAAAAAAACCTCAAAACAGTTGTTCTCATTTTACTGTGTTTTATTCTAGGCCAATGGTGTAAACGCAAAGAAAATCAGTCGTAATATTTTTACTCTCATTTCTTAAACACGCATCAAATTTACTTAAGCGCTAGCTATATATATGTTGCACTAATGTAACGACAAACTGTGATAAATATTTATTAATTAGTAATATTATAAATGTTTGTTAAGTTTTAATTGTTTTAATTATAAATGTGATAAATTATATTTTATTACAAAAATCCCTTGAAAAAGTCACCAAAAAATGTAATAAATTTGTTTTGTTTACATTAAGCATTAATAGGCCCAATTAGCTCTTGGTAACAAATAAGATCATAAGATTGGCCAATAAACTAAGGATATACAAATTTGATATATTTTCTCTTGGAATTTACGTACGTAAAGTGGTACCGTCTAAATCACCCTTAAGGGTTTATCTTTGTCATGCAATTTTGAATTAATCAACATCTAGCGGACCATTGTGATCAATATTAACGTCTGTATCTGGCAGTTAGGTTCAACCTGAGAGTGGTCTTACCACTGGGTGAATAGAATAAGTAGACCAGCGCTATTTGTTGTACATGCGCAATATTAAAACATGGCTTGCCTTAATCATGTTCATACTCATTGTTTAGGAGTTTTGAGACCATCAAATAATCATAATGGTGCTTTCTGTTGAGAGTGCAACAGCACACTGGACCAAATCGCTCAACCAGCGGTTTAGGTTCAAAACCACAGCCACCACGAAAAATGGGTATCGAAAACATTCTTTATTAGATTTACAATAAAAAGGCTTAATTTTTATTTTTATATTTTTTATATTTTTTTAATTTTACTTCTAATTGTTGAAAAGATAAGCTTTTAAGAATAAATTTGAAAATATACAATTGCTTGGTAACACACTGTGTAATTTTTTGAGTCATGGCAAAATAACCATATACAGACACCACTACGTCATAAAAGACCAAAAAAAAGACCCCTGTCTCCCAGTTTTGCCCAAAGTCCTCCAGGTTTTTTTTTTAAATGGGCCCTCAAAGATGTGGGGCCTCGATGTCATTTTTGCAAAAAAATTATCATTTACCCAAGCTCATATTTTGCAAACCGTTTCAAATTTTGACCTTGAAGATGAAGTTTTTTGATTTTATATGTTAACAAGTTTTGTTCTTTATGACAAGAGCTACAACTTTGCCTCAGAGAGTATATCGAAATTCCAAACGGCTTGCAAAATATGAGCTTGAGTAAATGATAATTTTTTTGCAAAAATGCATCGAGGCCCCACATCTTTGAGGCCCCATAAAAAAACTTGGAGGACTTTGGGCAAAACTGGGAGACAGGGGTCTTTTTTTTTGGTCTTTTATCACGTAGTGGTGTCCGTATATGGTTATTTTTTCCGTGTTGCACTGTGTAATTGTAATGGTAACAATGATTTCTTTTACAAATAAATGAGTTATTATTTTAAACTGGGTGCTTTTTAATGTCTTGCTATTTTATTCAAAAGAACACAGAATGTTTTCAATATACAAAGAATGAATTTTCAGATACATATTGCTGCTTGTCATTTACTTTCATAAAGGCACTTTGCACCAAACTTCTCTTAAGAGATTTAGTTGAGGAAGTTACTAGGATAATGAAATATTTTATCCTTTAAAAGTTCAAAAGTGCAACCTTCTGCAAACCTCAGTAGCATTTAAAATATTTTTATAAAATATATTTCAAAATATTTAAAATGTATTTAAATATTTAAAAATATATTTAAATATTTTTAAATGCTCTATGGCAAAAATTCATGAACTGGTTGACGAACTGCTGCCCCCTATAGCATACTCAGCAGATTTTGCCCTTGTGTCTATTTTCTGTTTCCATATTTTTGTAAGTGGCAGGGTGGTAAGAGAATTGGTTCAAGCGAAGAGGTCATCAAAAGCAAAGAATAAAACGTGGTTGAGGTAACCATAATCTAAGCGCAACATATTATGATTGAAGTAAATATGGTTGTAGTCAAACCGTATTATTACCAAAATAATAATATTGTTATGTTAGAATCATATTATTGTCTAACTAAAAAATAACATTGAAAATATAATATGATTAGAATGAAATTTTATTTTATTATGAAATCAACTAAATAAATATATATTTATAAAAAAACATACGTTATTTGTTTATACAAAAATACTTTTTTTTTTTTTTTTAAATAGAAGTACCACTCAGGCAGTTAATGCCTACATAAACTGTGGTACTTCCTTTGGAAAGGGATAGTATTAGATAAGACAGATGGTTAGTGATAGTAAAGCTTCGATTCTGGCAACACTGTAATTGCACGTTATGATTATTTTTAGAACAGTATTGCAGCCCCTCTGGTGTTATTTAGGCGAATTTGTGGTAATACCGGCGAAGGAGGGCGCTGTGGTATGCATTATTATGAAGAAAAATTAATACATATTAGAAAAATTGATGTTGCCACGGCTGAGATTTGAACTCGTGACCATTGCTTAGTAGTGAACGTGCTAACCACTTAAGCTACAGCACCCTTAGCACTTTATAATAAAAGTGGCAATTATTTTTTATATATTTCATAAATAGTTGGTTTTTTGAAATATAAACCCGTGAAAAAGGTTTCTAATTATTTAAAAAATCTAAACACAAAACTTCAAAAAAACCTAACTTTATTTTTTTAGTCATAGTTTTATTATAAACGAGCTAATTTTACTTTCATTGAGTCTCGTGCTGTCACTAGCCTTTTACTATCGACTGTAGTGATTTCAGAATGGCGACTGACTGTCGGCATTCTTTCTCATCACTGAGTCTATGTTAACTGCTGACATTGGCTTAAGGCTAAGGTCTCCATAACATCTTCATTTTAATATGTGACTGCCTGTGCGTGTTCTTTTTTATGTTAGCCTAATTAAAGCCACAGTCTGCAAGTATCGTCTTACCTTGATTGATTTTTGGCAGTTCGTTACATGTCACTAACGCAGTTAAATATAACCCAGATTATATCCAAATTCCTACTTGGTCTTCCTGACAACTTGTGGTGAAAAATTCCAGAGTCTTTAGTGGCAGTCGAACCCACATCCCCGGACTGATAGACTAGATCACTACCTACTAGCCCACCGAGGCAATCTGGAGAGTAAAGTGGCTGCATATCATTTCGATGCCTAATTTATGGATTTTTGCCATAGAGACTACACACGTTTTAAAAAAAAGTTCAACACATCGGTTATTTATGGAACTAGTCGAAAACTGTTAAAAGGTTTTAGAGATAAAAATAATTTAATTATACTGGATTAAAATTTATTTTCAGTACAGAAAATTTGTACTATTTTTATTTGTATATGTAAAACAAAAACGCTTAGTCTTAATATGGTTCAATATTATAATATTATTTTACACGAAAAATTGGGTATGAAAAAGCTACCTGCAAGGCAAGATATGCGTTCAGTTTGCACATTTTTATGAAATGGCAATCAATCGTCCCAATCGACTGCAACCAGGAGTAAATAAGTTTTTAAGCTACACAAAAATATCGACCATATGTTTCTAATAATATAATCGAAATTTTATTTAAAAATCAGTATAGGATATATACACGTTTGGAAACAAAATTATTTGTTACAATGACGCAATCAATCTATCCGGTCTGCATAGAGCAAAAATGAAAATCATAGGTTAATAAAGAAAAATTACGTCATCGCATGCTACATTTGTAACGTATTATAGATTTAAACAGTAGACTAAAAAAAAACCTCATAACAAATACATCACCCTATATTCCATATTTATAATTCATTACACAACTTACACGTTAAGCTGTGTCAATTTTTATAATTATTTATTAATTGAATAAAAGAAATAATTTGAATTGCAAACACCTGTTAATATTAAAGTTATTAAAACTGTCTGCGGCTTTCTTTTACTTTTGTAAAGAAAAAAAAAAAATATACAAACGTATTTCTTAGGATTGGAGTAATAACAATTTGCAAAACGAATATTCAAGGCAAAAACAAAATTCGTTAAAAAAAAAAAATATTATTAACGACAAATGTGCTAGTTAAAATTGAATAAAAGATATTTTTTCGGAAAAATATCGTTTTGTATCTCAACATAATCTCCCTTACGCTCGAAACAGTGATTTTCTGTTTTTTTTATTTTCTCCAAAATAACAAGATTTTGAATTATAAACAAATTGATTTTCTAGTAAATTTAATTTGATGTGCAATAGTGAAAAAAAATACACGGACTGGACAGTCTAGGTTTGAGATTCTACTACCGAAGGGTAGTAAAACTCTATACTCAGTTTAGCGATCTTGGTGACCAAGTTTTATTTATGGGCCTCGAAAAATTCTGAAAATGAAAGGTGTAATTAATTTGTGTCATTCATACTAAGTTATACCGCTTTACTTTGTTCGACAATAATGTAGCTGAGGATTCGTTAAAAAAAATTCTATTCTATTAAAGTACCTTTCTGAGTTAACCGTACCACTCAGGCATAAAAAAACAACATATAAAGAAAAACCCTGGTTTTAAAATACTATTAGGAATGCTATTAGACTGAGAGATTCAGCATATGCTAGATGGAAGCGATTTAGAACTTCTGAGCTAAAACTACTATTTTCCTTAGCCAGAAAAAATGTTAATAAGCAAATCTAACATGCAAAGACCGAATACTATTCTAAACGCTTTAGTTCTGCAACTAGTTCTAAACAAACTTGGAATACAATTCGTGAAATCGGTATCGGCAAGACTAACAACAATATTGAGTGCTAAGTGAATACAAACATACTCAACAGAACGTTTACAAACATTCCCGTGATCCAACCAAATCCTGAATATTTCAATTTTTCCTCATCTGCATTAGATACAAACATCGAAATAGTGGGCGAACAGTTTCAATTTTCACGGATTACTCAGTACGATATTATTTCAACCAGCATTTCGATAAAATCCAACGCAGTGGGAATTGATAGTATTCATCCAAAATTTATAAAATTATTAATGCCCTTGATTCTTCCGTACGTTACTCATTTGTTTAATAGTATTATTATGACATGTGTGTACCCGTCAAACTGGAAGCACTCTAAAATTGTGCCCTTACCAAAATCGAATGGAAAATACAGGCCAATAGCCATATTATGTTTTTTGTCAAAAGTTCTAGAAAAACCTCTGTACAAACAAATGCTTAAATATATCAGTACCAATAATTTGCTTACCGATGCACAGTCTGGTTTTCGCCATGGAAAATGGAGATATAAATTTTCTAGTGTTACTCGATCATTCGCAGGCTTTTGACACGGTAGACTATGGCATACTAATTCAAAAACTGAAATACCTTTTTAGATTTGCCGACACATCAGCCATACTCATATTTTCATACCTCTCAAATCGCAGACAATCTGTATTTCTAAATGGTGTATGGTCAAATAGCTTATCCATTATTAAGGTTGTTCCCCAAGGTTCTATTTCAGGACCACTACTGTTTTCTCTATATGCAAATGACTTACCAAACCAACTCTCCAAGTGCAAAATCAACTTGTACGCGGACGATGTGCAAGTTACTTTAGGTTGCTCAGCTCGAAACATATCATCTGGCATATATACTTTAAATGAAGAGTTAAACAAAATCTATCTATGGGCAAGGGCAAACGGGCTCTGTTTAAATCCAAGCAAGTCCAAGTGCATAGTTATATGTAAGAGATCTTTAAATCCCTCTATATCAGAAAATATAGTTATAAATGGTGAGAAAATTGAAATTGTCAATACAGTAAAAAATCTTGGTATAATTTTCAATAGCAATTTGACTTGAAATAATCACATAAGCTATTTAGTTGGTCAAACTTATATAAAGTTACAATCTCTGTGGTCAACACAATATTTCACTCCAATAAACATAAGAACTTTACTTGCCAAGACATACCTGATCCCTAGCCTAATGTATGGTTGCGAATTGTTTGCAAGATGTGATTCAATTAGTAACAGGAAGCTTAATATTCTATTTAACAATATTGTTAGATATTGTTACGAAAGAAGAATTTATTCATTATAAGCTCTGAACCACAATACTCCCGAACAACAACAACATTAATGGTATGGTTTGTTTTCTTACAATGATGAAAGAAAGAAACAAACAATAAAGAGTAACGCCTTAAACAATCATTCGCATATACACACACACATTAAATAAACACTCATCAGTTAAATACACAGCCACATACATAAATACAAGCATAAACAAATAAACAGCCACACATACAGGTATAAAGAAATAAACAGCCACACATACAGGTATAAAGAAATAAACAACCACACAAACATGTATAAAGAAATAAACAAACACACAAACAGAAAACAAGAGCAATAACAATCGAACCTGCCAGATATGTCTGGAATAGAACATTCTGGTGCTTTTTAATCACCTATATAAGCGAATCGTGCTGGCGAGTAGTATGGCAGTATTAATTTAAAAGTCAAAGAGTTAAGTTGTCGAATTTTAAGAGTGTTTAACAGTTTGCTGTATTTTTGAACAGTAGTGTTAAATAAATAAAGTGACTTACAGTAAAAGTAATAACAGAGTGTATTTATTTTGCAATTAAAAGAACCCAACGTAGAGTAAAAACGTAACAATATGTATATGGATTGAAAAGGTTTGATCATGTCTCTTCACTTTCTATTAACCTTTACGGAATTTCATTTGGGAACTTGTTAAAAATTCGTACACTAATATTTTTACATAAAATAATAAACACGAAAACACCAAATTATTTATTTGATAAATTACGGTTTTTCCAATCTCCACGGAATAGAAACATTGTAATTCCTATGCATCAATGCCTAGTATCTGAATGGCAATTTTACGTACAAGCTGCTCGTCTTTGGAACAATCTTCCACATATTAAACAACTAAACGGCAATGCTAATAGTTTCAAAACATTTTTATTTGACTTTTTTAGATAATTTATTTCAAATGTAATATACTTTTAAGAATTTTGTTATTTTAAAAATGAATGTTTTATAACGTAATGTGTTTCTGTACTGTAAATAAAAGACTCTGTCTTGTTGTACAGGAAATGAAAATAAATAAACTAAAAATAATATTCACAAAAAAAAAAAAAAATTATTTATTCCTGTACTTTTTTTGAATAAGAAAATTAAAAAATATTTTTAATTTTAATTTTTTCAACATAACTTACCAGGAATACTTAATTTTTACTAACAATATATGTTCATAAAAAAATGTAGCAGCGGTACATCCGAACCACTTTTGTGAACATACCAATACAATCTGAACATGTATGTACATGTGTATGCATTATAATTTGCTGATTAAAAACACTTTGTACCTCAAAACTTAAATTGACTGAGAATTTTATTTGAGAAATACCAAAAAACAACAAAAATCCAAGAAATACAACAACAACATACAAGGTTTAAATGCAAGAAATGTATAGGTTAGTAAAACACTGCCGTTCTTATGGCAGAAAGTGCTATTTAAGGTGCCTAGACGCGTTTATATTGTATTGGTATGTTCACAAAACTCGCTAAGTTTTACAGTGGCTACAATTTTTCCATATATCATTAGTGGAGTTTTAAGAGTCCGTGTAAGTTATGGTAAACAAAAAAAAAGTAATTGTTACTTTTCTTATTCCAAAAATATTACCCCCGGGGGTTCCAAATGTCACTGCAGGAATATGGCAAATGCTTTGACGCGGTCCACTCGGGGTAAATAGGGGCAACAGACGCTAGGGTTCCTAGAGCCTAAGCCTGGAAGAAAAGGTCTGTGAGTAAAATCACGAGTTCTCTTCGAGGGCCGACCAGTGCCCAAAGCACTGGTACCACGGGAATCGGTGGCCCCACAGAGAGCCTATCCTCTCTGTGACCGGTTATTGGTGAGGTCCCCTTCGGGGGTACACGTGGTGGCTGTGGTTTAAGATCGATTAAGTAGGTAAGGTGCAAGGTCGATCAAGTGTGCTGTTGCACTCTCAACAGACGGACTTTGGATAGTCTCCAAAACCCTAAGCAAGATGTTATAATATGGATCTAGGCTTGCTTGGAAAGGCTTGCCATATTATATAAATTGCTACTCATTGTGACTGTATCACACACAAAAAGCGATTGGTGACAATCGCAAAGTGTTGTTATACTACACAATGGGGGCGCTAGTCTACGCCTAAGTTTCACTCGGTGGTAAGACCACCGTGAGGTTAGGCCGAGTATGGCAGGTACTCACGTTAATCTTGTTCCACAAATTCCAAAAATATGGAGTGGCCTACACTCAACTTTACTATACCCAATGGAAACAGATATTTTTATGGATATATTACATAAAGAATAAAAGTTCAAAGTATATTCGAATCGAAAAATTAGCATGAATAATATAAGTGAAAACATCTACATGGTCCACAAAAACCCATTCATTTTATTCTGATACACAACCGCTTTATCATGGAACCGGATATTAAATCCGGTTCCAAGTAAATGAAGGCATGGCGTCTTCCTAAGTTTACAAATAATTTCAGATGTTTTTTCTGCAAACGCGATAGTCATTAAATATGTGAAAGCTATCATGTACCCAGGCTTATATTTATTTTTTGATTTTAATTATAAAAAAAAATGTTCGTGCCAATACACAATTAATTTAAAAACTCCTTAAGCATCATAGACAAAGTGTAAATAGTTTTTGTTAATTTCAAGGCCGTATTCATGGATAAGGGTGCGACGCCTCCAATCGATATACCCGATGCTTGTTGTGATACTCTCAACATTAAAAGAATCATTTTTTGTTCAGCTGTTGTCAAATTATACCAACATGAATCATAAATCATAACAGTAACATCATCATTCTGAAAAAGAAATAAAATTTTTTATAAAATATGTATGTATGTAAATATTAATGGTATTTTGAGACTTCAATAAAATACTACCGATATTTCGACTAGATTTCCCAGCGAGCAATACGAATAGACTAATGAAAACAAATAAAATAAATAAGCTGGGGCAGGTGGCCAAATGCCCAGAAAGATGCAAACGATGGTACAAACAATGCCAAAGAATTCGGTGCCAATTTGTACAAAAATGACCCAAAAGAATGTATTTTTAATCGCATCGGAAAAACTAAAATAAAGTGTAAATTTAAATGGATGACAAGTGTTAGTCTAAAGTAATTTTTATAAAGCAAAATATGGGAAAATGATACTATACTTTCCCATTTTATACTTACTCTATGTACTTCTGATGCCATTTAAATATATCATTCAAAGGACCGGCTGATTTTTCAACATTTCTAGGATTGGCTTTCAAAATTTCATCCAGATCATCGAATTTACATTTTAGAATATTCTTACTGAGCGGTATGTGAGCCACGAAAATAAACAACCATGAATCAACGACAAAGTTACCAAAACCACCAAGAAATACAACTACAACGTGAATTACAAATGTTAGAAAATAACCAAAATCTGTTTCATTATCTATGAAGGGCAATTGAAATGGCATGATTTCAACACGTCTCTTCAAAACAATCAAAATAAATGTGGGTACTCCCACCACGGTCGTAGTTGTTATTGTTATAATTATGAATAAGGTTACTAGTAGTTTCTTTACCAATGAAATGTTGTATTTCAAACAATTTTTATAGTTTATGCTTTTCAATTCATATGTTTCGTACATTTCTTTGATTTCCGAATGAAGAAAGCGAAAATTATCTTGCTGTTTGATTACATTTACCAGCTTTACATAACCCTAATAATTACAGAGAAAAAAAATAAATAAATATAAAGGACAAATGAATAGGAAATAAAAAACTCTTTACCTGTATACCAGTTCCTAAAATAGAAGCTGACTTCAAAAGATTATAATGGTTGCCCTTGACAACAACCTCAATGTAGTTGGTGTAAAAAGTGAAACCAATTGCTAGGTTCACTAGTATGAAAACGACACCTGTTTTCCAGCAAATTTTATAATTCTTTTTTAAAACATCACCGCCACAGAATTCAGAAATCTTTCGGGTTAAATTAAATATATCTTCAAAATTTTTCGAATATTTGCATTCGTCCATTATTGCAGGCTGTTTCTGGAAACTAGACTAAGAGTGACTCTTAAAAGACTGTTAGCAGTTGTATTTAAAAAAAATTTATATGAAGAAACTATTATTATTGCACTATGGGTTGTATAAATCATTAATAAGTAGATATAGCCAGCGATGTTATGATTTATATTATTGGAATGAGATATTGTTTGATTTACTTGTTATCTACTCAACCAAGTTTGCTGTTGATTAGCAATTTTAAACGCAATTATATTTTTTTAAGCTCCGATTTTCAAGTCGGTGTGTTTTTGTGATGAAAAAAAAAACGCAATTTTGAGAAATTTTCATTTTCAGTTAAGTTTGATATATTCGCACAACATTTTAAATTTAAATTTAAAATTCAAATTTTATTAGAACCATAGTGCAAATTTGTTTGTAATAAAATCATTATTATGTCAAAAGTTCTTTTTATCACTAAAAAGAAATAATTGATGTGTGAATAAATATTACACTGTACAACAGACTAATAAAAAGGTTACACTAAAATGATTGATTACATTTAGGTAATGCATTTTTTGTTGGTATCATTTATGATTTCAGCAATTTTTTTATACCTAAACTGTTTATCTGTATCTTTTAGTTTTTTAAATATTTTAAAATTAAGACAAAGTACATATTTCAGCCAGTTACTGAACAGATTTAATTTTCTAAACAGCGTGCTTAAATCGGCTTAATACGTATTAGAAATCTGAAGTCTTCAATCAAAGATAAGTCTTCAAAATTTGAATTGAAATACAAATTTACCTTTGCCAGCCGTTTAGAAACGTTTAGAAAGACAACTGACCCGAAACAAGAACCAGTTTCATGAGTAACAGGGACAGCTATCGAGATATTTTATGGCAGGTTCCCCTTAACAAGCTTCTTCTGTTTTTTGTACCCAAAGGATATAAAACAAATACACTAAATAACTATTTTATTTAAATATTGTTGCAGACAAATAAGTTGCATACCTTTAGGCTGAAATATCAACTATATAATATATTGTTGTATGTATGTGCAATTCCTACATATTGTTTTTACTGTTTTTCTGCTTTAAAACTTTATGTGAGTACGAAAATAAGTGTTAGTAACTAATTTATTTTAACTGAAATACTGTGCTGAATTTTTCGTATCTGAGTCCGACTCTCACCTGGCTATTTTATTATGATACAAGACCCAGTTATTGGTTAAAAAACAATTCAGAACTAGGCAATAAATTGGTCCAATAAATTTCATGAAAATAATAGGGTGGGGAAAAATAAATCAATTATTTTTTTTTCGGTGGATGGCTGTAGTGATGGATATCTCGTAAAGTAGTGATAAAACAATTTCAATTTTATGTTTGCTTAACACTAAAAATTTTGTTTACGGTGTTTTGTTTGGTTCATTTAGTTGTTATTTACAGGGTGTTGAAAATAGTATTAATTTATTATCTTTTTACAGGAAATGATTCATAACATTTTGTACCATTCCTGTATTAATAAGACGTGGAAGCAGCAAATTTAAAAAAATTGTTACTAATTGTCAAGGGAATAGTACGACAGGGTATAGTATCACAATTATTAAAAATTTCAATATAAAAATAAAGTATAAAAAACTTGTAATTCATTGAAGTACAGTGTAGTTTTTTCGCGAAGCAATTAACCATAACAGTAAGTCATTAACAGTTCCTGTGAAATTTTTTTTAACTTTCATATGGATTGGATGTGTTAATTGACACGGAGAATGTCTCAACATTCTTAGAATGTCTCAACATTCTAAATAAATAATTATCAATGCAAAAATATTTAGATTGAAAAAAACTAAACAATTTAATAAACTTTAATTATGGAAATCTTGAACGAACAAATCTCAACAACTTATTTAGTTACAAATATATTTTTAAAGACTTTGTGGAATAAGAATTTATTTGACTAAATTTATTAAACTGATGAATAGTCATTTTATTTTGGATGTTTTAGAATATTGGTCACTGAACTTTAATTTTAGATCTGTGAATTAAGAGAATTTGATAGATATTTTATATTTAAAAGTAAAACTGTGTTCCGTACCTGAAGGGTGCCAATAGAATCTTACTAATGCCTATCTGTCACATGGCGGCAACTCTTTTACCGTTATATGTACACGGTAGTCCAACTACAAGTATCTATTTAAATCATATGTTATTTTGAAACTGATAGATTTTTCTGTCCGAAATATTGGGCCTCATGCATAAAAACGAGTAAAAGCGTTGAGTTGAGGCACGTGAGCAATTGCTCGTAAGTCGAGTTCAATCAAACAGCAACAGCTTTTGCTCAATTTTGTATGCATAAAAATGAGTTCAAACCAATTGCAATTACTTGAGCAAAGGGAGATCAAATGTCTAATTGTTATTGAAGTGCAAACATGCCGTCAAGTGAAAGTGAAGTAGAATCAGAATTTCTTGCTGTTTGTTGTTCGATATCGTTTCCTAATTGCCATATATCAGTATTGTTGTTATCGTCATTGATAAGGATATAATCGTTTTTTAAAAATTTTGCTACGTATGCAAAATGAAACAACTGGCTATTACGTGGGGCGATAACTCTGTCGATACCCGAATTTTGTATTGAAGTATTGAAAATCTTTGCTTCAATTGTCCAAAACACCGTTCTATAATGACACGTTCTCTTGTAAACACTTTGTTGAATGTTTTTTCCATGTCAGCTGTTGGATTTTGGAATGGTGTCATTAGCCATGGGCATATTCCATAGCCCTCATCCCCTAGAAGTAATGCATCGTTCGTTGCATTTTGCATTATTCTACAGACCTCGCTTTTTCATAAGATCCGTGAGTCATGAACTGAACCAGGCTAGGATATGTCAACGCTTGTAAAAAGTTCTTTTCCATCACAAGTTGCCTGCACATTTATAGAGTGGAAGCCTTTTCTACAATTATACTCATCGCTTTGATTTGTTGGTTTTTTTAATTTTTATATGAGTACAATCAATCACTCCAATTGCAAATGGAAAGCACTCGCTTGCTTTGGCAGATATACATAAGTTTCACAACTTCCGCAATAGTTCGCGACACAGTTGATTGATGGACTCCAATATCTTCTATACCATTTTGGAATCCAGTATCTGCACAAAATCTTAAAAACAGTCGAATTTTATCAATCTTGCTTCTTCTGAACTCTCTAAAAAATAATTAGCCAACCAGCAACAACTATCATCAAACCTATGTATTTATCATTTTATTATTAATTATATAAAAAAATTAATAATTAAGAATACAAGCCTGTATAATTTTTTATCCTCACTTGCTAAATTTGTTTTACGCTGTTGATAACGTTTTGTATTTCTTTGTGGCGCAAAATATTCAGCCATGATTCCTTTTTAGTGTACGCGAGTCAATTATAAGGCAGGCTCAACAAAATTTGAGCAAGATCTCACAAAAGAAAGCAAAAGCTTGTTTTTATGCATATGAAAATGAGCTCAAGCTCATCTCACTTACTTCAAACTGAGCACGACGAGATCAAACGTGAGCTGTGAGTAGAACCAAATATTTCAAATTTTATTATGCATACGACAAGCACCTTTTACTCAAAAAATCGAGTCCGAGCTCAAGCTCACGTTTTATGCATGAGACCCATTGACTGCCAGTCAGTGTTATAGCTCCTTTTACCAAAATAATATGCATTACGTGGAAGATATATATTTTGTTCATATTTTATTTACTGTATCGTCTATATAAAGTATATCAACTAACAATAATTACTTATATCTTAAGTCTAAAATAAAAATATATATACTTCTTAAGTCCAGCAAAAGCTAGACGAAAATGGTTTGTTTCACGGTTGTTGCTAACATTTATGGGTCATTCCTCCCATGTACGACCAAGAAGAGCAATATCCCTTATTTTTAGTCAAATGTAATCAGGTTCATTTTTGTAGTATGTTACGCGCCAAAGCCATAAAGTTAGTTTGGCTGAGCTGCTTTTAACTTAATTTGTGTTAACTTCGATTCTATGTGGATTTTTTTCCAAGCAAGGCACCGATCCGACATCTTTGACGTTGGAAAGATAGGCATAAGTCCCTAGGCAGGGTGAAAGTTTTATGAGTATAGTTTTGTTTATTCAGCATTATTCTCCATTTCTTTAACGATTTGTCAAAAGTGAGTATGTGGTCATGTAAATATTATAATGCTACGTGGCCACTGTCACACTCACACACGTAGGGTTCTGTTCAGTACAACCTTAAAAATACAAGTTGTTAATTTTTTCACGTTTTATGGGGCACCTTTTAATTTTTAATTATTTTTATACTAGAGCATCATAATAAATACCCTGTGTAAATAGAAGAGAAGGTCAAATTCCGTAAATTCGCGACATCTGCGTTAAATTTATTTTCGGTACTTGTTGTTATATATATTTTTTTTGAATTTATTTAAAACTATAGTTTGGTGTTTAATACATGATCTTGTTTGTAGAAATTAAATTATAGCAATTAATTTAAAAACTCCTTAAGCATCATAGACAAAGTGTAAATAGTTTTTGTTAATTGCAAAGCCGTATTCATGGATAAGGGAGCGACGCCTCCAATCGATATACCCGATGCTTGTTGTGATACTCTCAACATTAAAAGAATCATTTTTTGTTCAGCTGTTGTCAAATCATACCAACATGAATCATATATCATTACAGTAATATCATCATTCTGAAAAGAAATTAGAAAATTTTTATAAAATATATATGTATGTATGTATGTATGTATGTATGTATGTATGTATGTATGTATGTATGTATGTATGTATGTATGTATGTATGTATGTATGTATGTATGTATGTATGTATGTATGTATGTATGTATGTATGTATGTATGTATGTATGTATGTATGTATGTATGTATGTATGTATGTATGTATGTATGTATGTATGTATGTATGTATGTATGTATGTATGTATGTATGTATGTATGTATGTATGTATCTATGTATGTATGTATGTATGTATGTATGTATGTATGTATGTATGTATGTATGTATGTATGTATGTATGTATGTATGTATGTATGTATGTATGTATGTATGTATGTATGTATGTATGTATGTATGTATCTATGTATGTATGTATGTATGTATGTATGTATGTATGTATGTATGTATGTATGTATGTATGTATGTATGTATGTATGTATGTATGTATGTATGTATGTATGTATGTATGTATGTATGTATGTATGTATGTATGTATGTATGTATGTATGTATGTATGTATGTATGTATCTATGTATGTATGTATGTATGTATGTATGTATGTATGTATGTATGTATGTATGTATGTATGTATGTATGTATGTATGTATGTATGTATGTATGTATGTATGTATGTATGTATGTATGTATGTATGTATGTATGTATGTATGTATGTATGTATGTATGTATGTATGTATGTATGTATGTATGTATGTATGTATGTATGTATGTATGTATGTATGTATGTATGTATGTATGTATGTAAGTATGTATGTATGTATGTATGTATGTATGTATGTATGTATGTATGTATGTATGTATGTATGTATGTATGTATGTATGTATGTATGTATGTATGTATGTATGTATGTATGTATGTATGTATGTATGCAAATGTTAATAGCATTTTGAGTTTTCAATAAAATACTACCGATATTTCAAATAAATTTCCCAGCGAGCAATACGAATAGACTATTAAAAACAAATAAAATAAATAAGCTGGGGCAGGTGGCCAAATACCGAGAAAGATGCAAACGATGGTACAAACAATGCCAAAGAACTCGGTGCCAATTTGTACAAAAATGACCCAAAAAAATGTACTTTTAATCACATCGGAAAAACTAAATTTAAATGGAAGAAAAATATTAGTCTAAAGCGGCTTTTAAAAAACAAAATATGGACAAATGCCACTATAATTTCTCATTTTATACTCACTCTATATACTTCTGATGCCATTTAAAAATATCATTCAAAGTACCAGCCGATTTTTCAATATTTCTAGGATTGTCTTTCAAAATTTCATCCAGATCATCGAACTTGCATTTTAAAATATTCTTGCTGAGCGGTATGTGGGCAACGAAAATAAACAACCATGAATCAATGACAAAATTACCAAAACCACCAAGAAATACAACTACAATGTGAATTCCAAATGTCAAGAAAAACCCAAAATCTGTTTCATTGTCAACGAAGGGCAATTGAAATGGCATAATTTCCACACGTCTCTTCAAAACAATCAACATGAAAGTGGGAACTCCCACCACGATCGCAGCTGTTATTATTATAATTACGAATAAGGTGACCAGTAGTTTCTTTACCAACGAAATGTTGTGTTTTAAACAACTTTTGTATTTTAAGCTTTTCAATTCATAAGTTTCGTACATCTCTTTGATTTCCGAATGAAGAAAGCGAAAGTTGTTTTGCTGTTTGATTACATTTACTAGCTTGACATAACCCAAATAATCAAATAAAAAACTTATAAATTTAACGAATAAATGGATAGTAAAATACAGTTTCCTTACCTGTATACCAGTTCCTAAAATAGAAGCTGACTTCAAAAGATTATAATAGTTGCCCTTGACAATAACCTCCATGTAGTAGGTGTAAAAGGTGAAACCAAACGCCAGGTTTATTAGTATGAAAACGATACCTGTTTTCCAGCATATTTTATAATTCTTTTTTAAAACATCAGCGCCACAGAATTCGGTAATCTTTCGGGTTAAATTAAATATATCTTCAAAATTTTTCGAATATTTGCATTCGTCCATTATTGCAGGCTGTTTCTGGTAACTTGACTAAGAGTGACTCTTAAAAGACTGATGTCTGTTGTATTTAAAAAAAAAAATATTTTATATGAAGAAACTATTATTATTGCACTATGGGTTGTATAAATCATTAATATGCAGATACAGTGTGCGGAGCTATGATTGGAGTATTATTGGAGTGAGATTTTGTTTTATTTGCTGCTCAGAAATGCGAAACGGGCAACCCCGTCTTGTTTCAGTTTTCGGGATTATTTATATTTATTTAAAAAAAAAACTCTTCGGGATAACTAAAGCATCAAATGTGTAATATGACAAACTGCCTGGATTAAATTTTGTTGCCAGTGTATGCATCAGTTCATAAGCACGGTTTACAGCCAAAGCTCGTAACAATAATGTCCTGCATCAAGTCCATTTCTGTTTCAATATTTGTTTCTATAAAATTATGTAAATTTTAAATTTTTTGATTATTGCAATATTGTGTTTCTTTAACTTATGTTACATGTATTTTTTTATTTTTTTATAAACTTTTTAATATTAAATTTATTTTGATATTTTTTCCAAAGTCTATAGAACAAAGTTCCTTACATACTAAAAGTAAATGTGTTTGAGGTCCTTTTTACGAAACCCTATTGTTTTCGCTACAATGTCTGTCCGTCTGTCCGTATGTCCGTCTGTCCGTCTGTCAGCGCCTTTTATCTCTGGAACCGTAATAGGTAGACTCTTGAAATTTTCACAGATGATGTATAGTTGTTGCCGCTATAGCAACAAATACTAAAACTTATAGGGTGTTTGAATAGAGAGGTGTTATTTACGAAAATGTGTTTATTTCTTGAACTGTAGGAGGGATACACTTGAAATTTACAAACAGTTATTAAAACTTAGTTCACTATATAAACAAGTATACAAAAATAAAACTAAAAATTAAAGGGTGTTCCGATAGTGGTGTGAAATGCATGTATAAGGCATAAGTTTTGAACCATAATAGGTAGACTCTTGAAATTTTCACAGAAGGTGTATAGCGATGGCCGCTATAACAACAAAAATTAAAACTTGTAAGGTGTTCCGATAGAGAGGTGTTATTCACGAATATGTGTTTATTTCTTGAACTGTAGGAGGCATACACTAAAAATTTACAAACTGTAATAAAAACGTAGTTCGTCTTATATACAAGTCTAAAAAATAAACCTAAAAATTAAAGGGTGTTCCGATAGTGGTGTTATTTTGATTTATAAGGCCTAAGTTTTGAATCATAATAGGTACAATCTTGAAATTTTTACAGAAGGTGTATAATTTTGGCCGCTATAGCAACAAATATTAAAATTTATAGGGTGTTCCGATAGAGAGGTGTTATTCACAAATATGTGTTTATTTCTTGAGCTGTAGGAGGCATACGCTAAAAATATGTAAGCAGTAATTAAAACTTAGTTCGCTATATAAATAAGTATAAAAAAATAAAGCTAAAAATTAAAGGGTGTTTTGATAGTGGCGTAATATGCATGTATAAGGCCAAGTTTTGACCCATAATAGGTACATAATAGGTAGACTCTTGAAATTTTCGCAGAAGTGGCCGCTATAGCAATAAATATTAATACTTATAGGGTGTTCCGAAAGTGAGGTGTTATTTGCCATTATGTCTTTATTTCTTGAGCTATAGGAGGCAACCTCTTAAAATTTGCAGACAGTAATTAACTCTATGTTTGCTTTCTATTAAATTAAACCTTAAAATTAAAGGGTGTTCCGAGAGTGACGTGCTTTGCGTGTATATGGCCTAAGTTTTGAACAATAATAAGTCGTATCTTGAAGTTTTTACAAGAGGTTTATTACTATGGAAACTATAACAAATGATAACAATTAAAGGGTGATCCATCAGTGAGATGTTTTTTATGTATATTACCTTATTTTTGAACCGCAATAGGTAGGCCTGATATTTTTATAGAAAGTGTATTGCCATGGCCGTTATAACAACAATTCCTAAAATTTAAAGGGTGTTCCAATAACGATGCAATTTTCGCGAATATGACTTTGATTTTAAAAAGAAATGGGTGCTCCATAAGACATGAAAAAATTAACAACTTGAGTTTTTAAAGGCGTACTAGACATAGTACGGAACCCTACGTGTGTGAGACTAACTCGCACTTGACTGATTTATTTATTTATTTTTACACTCGATATTTCGCTACTCTTTTGTGTAGCCTAATCGGGCAATTTTTTTCATATTTTATTTATTGTGTTTTGAATATATTTGAACTAACAATAATTACTCATATCTTAAGTGTAAAATAAAAAATAAATATACTTAATAAGTCCAGCCAGCGCTAGACAAAACTAGTGTTTGTTTCACGGTTGTTGTATTCATTTGCGGGTCATTCCTCTAATGTACGGCCAAGAAAAGCAGTATCTCTTCTTTTTAGTTGTTTGTAACCAGGAGCGTTACGAACATTACGTATGTTTCGCTATTTCAGATTTAACTGTTGGCACGTTTAGATCTTTGTGGATATTAGAGCTCCTAGCTGAGGCAGTGCCCCATAATTGAATGCCGTAGCAACAAATTGGTTTTAAGATCGACTTGTACAGTAGAAATTTGCAATCTAAGCTGAGGGTAGAGTTTCTGCCAATAATTCAGTTTAGTTGGACTGCTTTTTAACAAACTTAATTTGTGTTAATTTGGATTCTATGTGGCTTTTCCAAGTAAGGCGACGATCAAATTTTATACCGAGATATTTGACGTCTGAAAGCTGAAGTATCATTTGGTTATTTATGCAAATAGGGGGGCATGACTCCCTGCCCAGTGTGAAAGTTGTATGAGTGCATTTTTGTTCATTCACCTTTGTTTTCCATTTCCGCAACCATTTTTCCAAATTTATTTCGTGGTCTTGTAAATGTTGTGATTAGGCGCTTTAATGAATACTTAAAAAAGCTGTGCATCAGCAAATGTTGATGTGTGCATTGCTGGTTTATCGGATGTGTACAGCAATTATAAAATGGGTCCCAAAATACTACCTTGTGGAACTCCGGCTTTAATAAGCTGAGGCGAGCTTAAGAAATCTCCTTCATTTACTATGAAATTTCGATCAGTTAAATAATTTTTTATGAGCCTATTGAATTTTTTGGACAAGTTCAGCTTTAACTTATATAACGAGTGATTTTTTAAGAGCTTGAGAACTTTTTTTTTAAAAAAAACGCATAAAATTTGCAAAATCTCATCGGTTCTTTATTTGAAACGTTAGATTGGTCCATGACATTTACTTTTTGAAGATAATTTCATTTAAATGTTGACCGCGGCTGCGTCTTAGGTGGTCCATTCGGAAAGTCCAATTTTGGGCAACTTTTTCGAGCATTTCGGCCGGAATAGCCCGAATTTCTTCGGAAATGTTGTCTTCCAAAGCTGGAATAGTTGCTGGCTTATTTCTGTAGACTTTAGACTTGACGTAGCCCCACAAAAAATAGTCTAAAGGCGTCAAATCGCATGATCTTGGTGGCCAACTTACCGGTCCATTTCTTGAGATGAATTGTTCTCCGAAGTTTTCCCTCAAAATGGCCATAGAATCGCGAGCTGTGTGGCATGTAGCGCCATCTTGTTGAAACCACATGTCAACCAAGTTCAGTTGTTCCATTTTTGGCAACAAAAAGTTTGTTAGCATCGAACGATAGCGATCGCCATTCACCGTAACGTTGCGTCCAACAGCATCTTTGAAAAAATACGGTCCAATGATTCCACCAGCGTACAAACCACACCAAACAGTGCATTTTTCGGGATGCATGGGCAGTTCTTGAACGGCTTCTGGTTGCTCTTCACTCCAAATGCGGCAATTTTGCTTATTTACGTAGCCATTCAACCAGAAATGAGCCTCATCGCTGAACAAAATTTGTCACATTTGAACATTTCGAACCGAACACTGATTTTGGTAATAAAATTCAATGATTTGCAAGCGTTGCTCGTTAGTAAGTCTATTCATGATGAAATGTCAAAGCATACTGAGCATCTTTCTCTTTGGCACCATGTCTGAAATCTCACGTGATCTGTCAAATACTAATGCATGAAAATCCTAACCTCAAAAAAATCACCCATTATAAGCCCTTCGTGCCATATCTTGTCCAAAACTTGGGAAACGTCGATAAAAAGAAGAGTATTTTTTTTCTTCAAAGGTCTTTTTATTTACATTTACTGATTGGTATTTTTGTTGGATCAAACTGTTTTGTTTTCTGAAGCCGAATTGATGGTTCGGAATACATCCCTTCCCACAGAACTGGGTTCAACTTAATTATTAATATTCTCTCAAAAAGATTTGATACGTTTGATAAAAGGTCTGTATGATTCAACCATGATGTGGTCTTTTCCAGGCTTAGGTATCATAGTAATCAAAGAAATCTTCCACTCTGTAGGAAAGTACTCAAGACAAGTAAAATGGCATTAAAATCAAAAAGAATAATTTTTTGGTATATACAGGGCAAATCAAATAACATATTTTTACTGGTTTTATCAATTCCAGTAGCTTTCTTAGAGTTGAATCAGTTATTGCCTTTTCAATATCTCGAAGCTCAAACCTCAGGGTAACTGCCGAAATAATATCGATAGGTGGCAGCTCAGCTATATCAGTCGAGAAAATTGGAGTTAACACGTTTTTTCAATTATTAACAAACAGATTAAGTAATGCTGTTAAGGAATTCTTTGTTTTTCGTTTGTACACTCGCACTGTGTTCATGTATTTAATTCAAAGCATAAAAGTGTTTGAACAGGCTCTAACTCATTGCTACTATGTTTATCAGTTATTCATACTTATTCAAACTTGCTTATGGAAAGCTCATCGCATTTAGCTCGTTGATCTTCGCTGTTTATTATTGTCCACTCATCGTTACTCGTCTTTGGTGCTTATGTCGTGCTTTTTCTCTTAAAAGCGTGTCTTTGCGATGAAAAATCTCAAATTTTTGCATCTTGAGAAAAACTATTATTTCTGCTTAATCCGCTTTCAGTTAAGTTGGATATATTTGTACAACATAGCAAGCAATAACCTGATATCACGCAAAAACTTTCAAAATTTAAAGCTTACTTAAAGGGGAAAGATAGGATGCTTTCTCATACAAAATATTTATTCATAAACATCAATTTTAAATTTCAAACTTTATTAGAACCATTGTGCAAATTTGTTTGTAATTAAATCATTATTATGTCAAAGAGCGAATATTTCTTTTTATCACTAAATATAAATAGTTTATGTGTGAATAAATTAATATTTACACTGTTCAACAAAATAATAAAAAGGTTATAGCATAAAGATTGATTAGATTTAGGTTGGTATCATTTCTGATTTGAGCCATTTTGTATACTTAAACTTACTTATTAAATTGTATACGGCTTAATACGTATTAGAAATCTGAAGTCGGAACTAAATAAGGCTAAAAAATTTGAATTAAAATACAAATTTATCTTTGTCAGTCGTTTAGAAACATCGAATTAAAGACAATTCACCCGAAACAGTTGCTGTTACTCATGAAACTGGTTCTTGAATAACAGGGAAAACTATCGAGATATTTTATGGCAGGTTCCTATTATAACCTTAACAAGCTTCTTCTGTTTTTTGTACCCAAACTAAATAATTATTTTATTTAAATACTGTTGCAGGCAAATAAGTTGCATATCTTTAGGCTGAAATATCAACAATATAAAAAATGGTGGTATGTGCAATTACTTGATATTGTTGTTTAATGTTTTTGTTCTTTAAAACTTTATGTGAGTGCGAAAATAAGCGTAGGTAAGTAATTAATTTAAAATGAAATACTGCACTGAATTTTTTCTGTCTAAGTCCGATTCTCTCTTGGCCATTTTATTATGATAAGTCCTAGCTATTAATTAAAAAACCAACCAGAACTAGACAATTAAATTGGTCAAATAAATTTCATTAAAATAATTGCTTGGGGAAAAAGAAATCCATTATTTCGATAAAACAATTTCAATTTTGTGTTCGTTGTCAAGGTGATATGTTACACTAAAAAAATTCTGTTGCAGGGTGTTAAAAATGGTATTGATGTATTCTCTTTTTACCGGAAATGATTCATAACATTTTGTACCAGACGTAAAACCAGTACATAAAAATGTTTGCAAATTTTCTAGGGAATAGTCATAACAAAACTTAATTATGACTCTATTATTTTAAACGGCAATAAAGAAATAAAGTATAAAAAATCTTGAAATTTATTGAAGCACAGTGTAATTTTTTAAAGAGCTTAATACTGCCTTCGCGAAGCAATTAACCATAACAGTAAGTCATTAACAGTTCCTGTGAATTTTTTTTTAACTTTCATATGGATTGGATGTGTTAATTGACACGGAGAATGTCTCAACATTCTGAGAATGTCTCAACATTCTAAATAAATAATTATCAATGCAAAAATATTTAGATTGAAAAAACTAAACAATTTAATAATCTACTATTATGGAAATCTTGAACGAACAAATCTCAACAACTTATTTAGTTACAAATATATTTTTAAAGACTTTGTGGAATAAGAATTTATTTGACTAAAATTATTAAACTGATGAATTGTCATTGTATTTTGGATGTTTTAGAATATTGGTCACTAAACTTTATTTTAGATCTGTGAATTTTTAACATGCTAAATTTAGCCTTCTTAAGAGAATTTGGTAGATATTTTATATTTAAAAGTAAAACTGGGTTCCGTACCTGAAGGGTGCCAATAGAATCTTACTAATGCCTATCTGTCACATGGCGGCAACTCTTTTACCGTAATATGTACACGGTAGTCCAACTACAAGTATCTATTTAAATCATATGTTATTTTGAAACTGATAGATTTCTCTGTCCGAAATATTGACTGCCAGTCAGTGTTATACCTCCGTGTACCAAAATAAGTTGGTTTATGTGGAAGATATATATTTTGTTCATATTTTATTTATTGTATCTTTAATATAAAGTATTTAAACTAACAATAATTACCCATATCTTATCGACATTAGTCGAATGTACCCAGGTTGATTTAGTATGTTGCGCGCCAAACCCATAAAGCTAGTTTAGTTGAGCTGCTTTTAACTTAATTTGTGTTGACCTCGATTCTGTGCGGATTTTTTTCCATGCAAGGCGCCGATCCGACATCTTTGACGTCGAAAAGACGGGCATGAGTCCCTGCACAGTTGAAAGTTATATGAGTATATTTTTGTTTATTCATCATTATTCTCCATTTCTTCAACGATTTATCCAAAGTGTGGTCATGTAAATATTGTGATGCTACGTGGGTACTGTCATGAATACTAAATAAATCAGTCAAGTGCTTGCCAAACTCTCACACGAAGGGTTCCGTACTATGTTCAGTACAACTTTAAAAATACAATTTGCTAATTTTTTAACGTCTTATGGGGCAACCCAAAAGAAATAAACACATATACGTTAATAACACGTCTCTATCGCATCACCCTGTATGTTTTAGTATTTGTTTCTATAGCGACAAAAGTTATATATCTTCTGTAAAAATTTCAAGAGTCTACCTATTACGGTTCCAGACATAAAAGGGTACGGAACCTGCTGTGTTATCAGCAAATATCGATTTGCGATCACGGTTGGCAGTTGGCATGTCTGAAGTATACAACAAATATTGAATGGCACCCAATATACTATCATGGAGAACTCCGGCGTCAATGAGCTGAGGACAGCTTAAAAAATCTACTTCTTTTCGATCAGTTAAATTATTTTTCAGCAGCTTATAGAAGTTTTCGGGCAAATGCAGCTTTAACTTATATATGGGGCATTGATGCCATTGCTTATACAGTGCTTGAGGAAAGTCTTTAAAAAGAGCAGAGCATTATTTTCTTTCTTTTAACTATATTTGCTAATCTCAGAGTCTGTTCTATTGTACTATGTTTTTTTCTGAAGCCGAATTTATGGTTCAAAATACATCCTCTCGCGTTTACAATTGGGTTCACCTTAGTTGTTATTGTCTATTCAAACAGTTTTGACATATGTGATGGAAAGTTTATGTTTGGTCTTTTTACTGGCTTAGGAATCATTGTTATCGAAGAGATCTTCAAAATCTGTCGCAAAGTACTCTAGAAGTAAGATGGCATTAAAAACCAAAATAATTGTGTTTAAGTGTCATGGGATCCAGTTGAAAACTATTTGAAAAGTTCCATCTACCTTAATATTAGTTTATATTATGGACGAAGTTAAATTGGGTTACGAAATAAAACTGGGATTATTATATCATTCCATGCCATTATTATTATATCATTCGGTTGTGAGATCTGGCAACTCTATCTGTTATTATTTGTGCTCAGTGCCTTGATTCTCTAACTCAAGTAAGAAATATTGAAAAATTTTTCATAAATGAAATTATTATAATCATTTTGTTTTATACAGGGTGAGCTGAAGTTAATCATACTATTTTTTTTATTATTTTATTTTAAATAGTTCTTTCTTAGCTCTAGTCTCTTTTCGTTTGTGATTTTATCGCAAATAGACTAACTTTATTATTAGTTCCCATTTTTGGCTCCCTTGGCAAAGAAATAAGCAAAATTGCTGCACATATAAAAGATAAATCAGTAAAGCGCACTATGCTCAGATTTACTTCAAAAAATCAAGATTTTATTTTTTTTATATCTTATGAGGCAAACTTTAATTTTTAATTTTTTTTTTTAGAAGAGAAGTCCAAATTCCTTAAATTCGACATTTAGAGATCACATTTTTTTTTTATAAATTTATTTTCGTTAATTGTTGTTACAGTAGATATTGTAAAATATACATATTATGTGTAAACTTTTAGTGTGATCAAATCACTGTTCAAATATAAGGTGATATATGCAAAATCGTGTCACTATCTAAACACCCTTTAATTTTTGGTTTTATTATTTTATCTTATTATAAGGGACAAATTATAAATATGCATAGGGACAAAAATCTGCGTAGGTTTAAAGTATTTAGACACTCGGGTTCAATAATTAGGCTGTAGGAGGCATACACTTAATATTGACAAAAAATAATTAAAACTTAGTTCGTTATATAAAAAAAGATCTAAAAATTAAATGGTGTTACGATAGTGACTTGATTTGTATTTCTATAGCCTAACTTTTAACACATCTTTTCAATATGATAATAACAACTTCTACGTTCCCAAAGGAGTGGAAACATGCCAAAGTGATACCAATACTAAAATCTGATAACAGCTATCGGCCTATTGCAATACTCCGATATCTTTCAAAAGTCTTTGAGAAATTAATTCACTTAATTCCAGAGGATACCATCCGTCTCTGGGAATTGTGTTCGTGGCAGAGATTGTAATGATTATGAGTTTTATTTTAAAAATTGGGTTTTATTGATTATTTCTTGATTTTTATTTTCTACTCAAAGAATAATAATTATTCTCTGAGCTTTATTTAATGCTTAGAACATAACGATTATGTATTAAGTTATATTTTCTGCTCAGAGAATAAAAATTATTGTCTGAGTTTTATTCTTTGCTCGCCATTTAATGATTGATGTTTAAGTTTTATTTTCTGATTGAAGAATACAAATTACTCTCTAAGTTTTATTTTCCGATTATCTGAGTTTTATATTTCACTTAGAAAATAAGGATTATTTTCCAAGTTTTATATTTCGCTTAGAAAATAAAAATTATTTCTTGAGTTTTGTTTTTTACTTAAAAATAAAAATTTTACTTAAAAATAAAAATTCTTTCTCTTGTTAATTTGGACATATGTATGTATATAAATAGTACTTTTTGGAACTTTTTTACTGAAACATATATCTCACTGAAACCCTATCTCAAATAAGGATACTAATATTATTTCTATGTGTTTCAGTAAAAAAGTTCCAAAAAAGTACCAAAGTACACGTTTTATCCCCCAAATATTGAAATGAAGAAAAAGTACCAAACACTAGTTTGATACTTTTACTATATCAGAAGAATGCCAACTAAACTAATTTCTATGTTTTTCAGTTAAAAAGTGTCAAAAAATACTATTTATATACTTACATATGTTCAAATTAACAAAAGCATTAATTTTTATTTTTAAGTAAAATTTAAAACTCAAGAAATAATTTTTATTTCCTAAGCGAAATATAAAACTTGGAAAATAATTCTTATTTTCTAAGTGAAATATAAAACTCAGAAAGTAATTTTTATTCTTCAATCAGAAAATAAAACTTAAACATCAATTATTAAATGGCGAGCAAAGAATAAAACTCAGACAATAATTTTTATTCCCTGAGCGGAAAATAAAACTCGGAGAATAATTTTTATTTTCCAAGCGAAAAATAAATCTCAACAAGTAATCATTGATGTCTGAGGAAAAAAGAAAAAAATCCAAAAAATATTTTTATTTTTGATTTTTTTCAATAAAACTTGAAAAATAAAAATCATTGGCGGAACGGACAGTCCCCTTAAAGACGATTGCAATGGTGTACTCCTTGTACATGTAGCATATCCCTAACATAATGATTTTTTTCTTTTAAAATGTGATGGATAATCATTATTTGCGATCCCTGGTTCGTGCAGTATTGGTGTGTTAAGTCATTGTTTTTAATTTTGTGTTTTGCATTTTATTTTTTTTTGTTCGGAAGGGTTGGAACCCCCTGAAAAGAGAAAGAAAATAATGAGCTAGACGGAAACCTCGCTACGTCAACCGGTCCGTAACATAGTAGACAATCTGGGTTCAGACCAAAACATAGCTGTCTTACAACTTTGATCGACGTCACTGAGGAAATAAGATGCCAAATTGATAAACGGCAAACTATGTCATTTCTTATATTGCTTAATCATTCCAAAGCATTTGACACTGTCCACCATTCAATTCTTAGCCTAAAACTGAAACACATGTGTAATTTCTCCTTAACTGCACTGAAACTATTAGCATCGTATCTATATGATAGAAGTCAAAGTGTTTGCCACGATACTAATGTGTCCAAAAGCTGCTTAATGCCCAGAGGGTTACCACAGGGCTCGATACTTGGACCACTATTATATTCTATTTATGCAAATGATCTGCCCATGCAAGTGAAACATTGTAAAATACAAATGTATGCTGATGATGTACAACTCTATGTAAGTTGTAACATATCAGAAGCACCTAATTTTATACTCCTAATAAACCATGACTTACAAAAAATTCATATTTGGGCATAAGTATAAACCCTAAAAAATCAGCAGCTCTCATCATGGGCCCAACAACAGATATAGCCATGTGTCTTCCGCCCATAACAATTAACAATAGTAATATAAGTTTTGTAGATACTGCGAAAAATCTTGGCGTGATATTCAACATACAACTGGACTGGTCAGCCAGATCACGTTAAAACAAACTGTGGGAGAACTTTCTCATTAATAAGGAATCTCAGGATATCGCAGTATTATACGCAAAGCAAGTTCGTATGCTACTGGCCAAAACATATTTATTGCCTACCCTAATGTATGGTTGCGAACTATTTGCTAGTTGCGATGCTGTAAGCAGGCGAAGGCTCAATGTAGCATACAATAATATTGGTAGATATGTTTTCTGCATTAAAAGGAACAGGAGTATTTCTCGGTTTGCAAAACTGAATGTATAATATTACTTTCGATAATCTCTTACGATGCCGTACTCTAATTTTTCTGCACAAAATCATCTATACACGACTACCTGAATACCTGTACTACAGAAATACGTTTTATAGATCGAATAGATTAAATTAATAAAGCGATATCTGAGCAACAATTCTTCATTAATTGAGTTCGTCTTTGGAGCCAATTACCCCCTCAAATACAAACCATAAACAATGCAAGCCAATTGAAATCTGCAATTTTTAACTTTTTTAGCTAAATTATTGTTACACTATTTTCATACTAATGAGCAGAGAATTTCTTAGTTTTATTTACTCATGAATAAATACGAGTAATTGTTATTATTATTTTTATTTTATTTTATTTTTTTTTTATTTTTTTCAACTCAATTTAAGTATCAGTGTTCCCTTGTTTAATACATTATTCATTGTTTAAATTGTAATTATCTCCGATGTACATTATAAAACACTTATGTATGCCAAATACTAACCAATAAATAATAAAAAAAAATGTAATATAAGACTTGCTCTTGTTGTATTGTAATACTCTAATAAATATAAAATAAATAAATAAATTAATAGGTAGACACTTAAAGTTTTCACAAAAGGTGTACAACCGTGGCCGCTATAGCAAAAATAATAAAACTTGTAAGATGTTCCGAAATTTACGTGTTATTTGCGTTTATGTCTTTTTTCTTGAGCTGTAGGAGGCAACCACTTAAAATTTGCAGACAGGGATTAAAACCATGTATTATGGTTCAAAACGGAACACCCTTTAATTTTTAGTTTTATTTTTTATACTTGTTGACGTAGCGAACTAAGTTTTAATTACAGTTCAACAAATAAACACATATACGTGAATAACACTTCTCTATCGGATCATCCTATAAGTTTTAGTATTTGTTGATATAGTGGCAACAGTTATATATCTTCTGTGCAAATTTCAAGAGTCTTTCTATTACGGTTCCAGAGATAAAAAGCGCTGACAGACGGACTGACAGATATTTTTGCGAAAACAATAGGGTTACGTTTTTACCCTTTGGGTACGGAACCCTAAAAATTATTCGTTCTTTTAAAAATTGTTATTACTAGCTTTTAAAAATTTTAAAAGTATGCTTGTTATGTGTGTTATGCCTATATTAACTGTATTACTTCCTTCAGAAAGGGATAGTAGTAGATAAGACAAATGGTTAGTGCGATAGTAAAGCTTCGCAAGCGCTTCTGGTGTTCTTTAGGCAAATTAGTTTGAAGCTAGCATAGCCAATGATGCGAGCGTAAAGAAAAGCAAACAGATAGACAGACGGATATGAGTTTATATTTTATTATATGGATAGATTAATTTAAAAACTCCTTAAGCATCATAGACAAGGTGTAAATAGTTTTTGTTAACTGCAGAGCCGTATTCATCGATAAGGGGGCAACACCTCCAATTGATATGCCCTGGGCTTTCTGTGATACTCGCAGCATTAAAAGAACCATTTTTTGTTCAGCTGTTGTCAAATTATACCAACATGAATCATAAATCATAACAGTAACATCATCATTCTGCAACGAAATTAGATAATTTTTTGTAAAATAAATTTTAATCGCATTTCGAGACTTCATTAAAATATTACCGATATTTCGACTAAATTTCCCAGCGCGCAATACGAATAGACTAAAGCAAATAAATAAATTAAATAAGCTGGGGCAGGTGGCCAAATACCCAAAAAGATGCAAACGATGGTACAAACAATGCCAAAGAACTCGGTGCCAATTTGTACAAAAATGACCCAAAAGAATGTTTGTTTAATCACAGCCGAAAAACTAAATTTAAATGGAAGAAAAGTGTTAGTCCAAAGCATATTTTAAAAATAACAATCTAGGAAAATGCCACTATACTTTCTCATTTTATACTCACTCTATATACTTCTGATGCCATTTAAAAATATCATTCAAAGGATCGGCTGATTTTTCAACATTTCTAGGGTTGACTTTCAAAATTTCATCCAGATCATCGAATTTACATTTAAGTATATTCTTACTTAGCGGTACGTGAGCAGCGAATATGAAGAGCCACGAGTCAACGACAAAGTTACCAAAAGTTCCAAGAAAAACAACTACAATGTGAATTCCAAATGTCAAAAAGTAACCAAAATCTGTTTCATTATCTACGAAGGGCAATTGAAATGGCATAATTTCCACACGTCGCTTTAAAACAACCAACATGTATATGGGAACTCCCACAACGGTCAAAGTTGTTGAAAGGATAATTATGAATAAGGTGACCAGTAGTTTTTTTACTAATAAAATTTGGTGTTTTAAACACTTTTTATAGTTTAACGTTTTCAATTCATATGTTTCGTACATTTCTTTGATTTCCGAATGAAGAAAGCGAAATTTATCTTGTTGTTTAAGGCCATTTATTAGCTTAACATAACCCTAACAATTAAAAAAAAAAAAAAAAAGTAAACAACAAATGTAAAGAATAAATGGCAAGGAAAATACCTGTATACCAGTCCCTAAAATAGAAGCTGATTTCAAAAGATTATAATGGTTGCCCTTGACAACAACCTCCATGTAGTTGGTGTAAAAAGTGAAACCAATCGCTAGATTCACTAGTATGAAAACGATAACTGTTTTCCAGCAAATTTTATAATTCTTTTTTAAAACATCAGCACCACATAATTCTGAAATCTTTCGGGTATGTCCAAATATTTCTTCAAAACTGTCAGAATATTTGTATGCGGCCATTGTTGCAGGCTGCTTGTGGAAACTAGACTAGGAGTGACTCTTAACAGACTGATGGCTGATATAACAAAAAAATATATTTTATATGAACAAATATTATTATTGCACTATGGGTTATTAAATCAATAATAAGCATTGTGGTGTTATGGTATATATTATTGAGATGACATATCGATTATTCCACTTGTTGTTATCTATTGCTGCAATAAATTGCTCATACGGCCTGCTCTATTTGCTAATGACTTTACTGTATAGTATATCGTCATCATACATCATATCATCCTTCAATGGTGTCCATAACAAATACATTTAATTTTGTACTTTATAAAGATTGGTGCCCTGGCGGATTAGCTAGCTTATCAGTCTAATGATTCCGCGTGTGATTCACGTCTAATGTTCTAACTGTCACTTTTTAACATCATGTACATTTTAGGGTTTCGTGCTGCAGAAGCTGTATGGATGAGGAGGCTCTTCAAGAACGCAGGCTCAAATTTTTGGGCTAAAGATTCTTTCAAGACCTGGACTGTCTTAGATATGCGACACTGAGCAGCCTATTAGATTTGTAAAAAGCTCCAGATGATTCTTCAGATTCAGAAAATTTTATGAAAATGAATTAATAGAAAAACTGCTTATGTTTTATTCCGATTTTTGAAGTAAAGCACTTTAAGACTTTGTAGCTGGTTCTTATTAATTTATTCTCACTGTGGTTACTTTCTGTCGGGACTTTTTGAGTATAAATTAAGAATTATATGTTTCTACGTTCTCAAAAATAACACTTTCAAATAACAAAAAAATTGAAGATCTTAAGTCGACTTAAGTAGTTATGCCTTTTTGCCACAGATATTTGTATATAAATTAGAACATATCGCACTTGTTCCTCAAAAGCATAACAAAATTTATATATTTTCAGTAGAGGCCAAAAACGTTTTCTGTTAATTGAGACTAAAGTAGTTATTCTAAAAACATAAAGAGGGTCATAACGGTTTTTTTTCACGGAAGAGAAGACAAATCAAAGAGAGATTTTTACAGTGGGTAGATAGGACCTCTGTGGTTTGGTTTTTTGCAAAAAGTGAAAATTTGAAAATTTTGATTTGTTACGCTTTTGAGGATAAAGTGCGATATAATTGAAGAGGTTGGTGGAAAAACGACCTCAGTTAAAAAAGTTAGTTTAGTTCGACTTTGAAAGTTAAACTTAAGTTTCATAGGTTATAATCAAATTGTATTAATCAAACATATACCTTTGCAGATACAGACCTTGGTTCGCTTTGCTGTTAAAAACATACAAGTTACTAAAGGCCTGCTCCTGATGCATTACTAAAACATTTGTGTAGCACTGCTTGTGGCAGCAGTTGTTGGGGTAAACTATTTCCCCTTAACGACTACAACACCACTTTGTTTAAAATACGATTAGCCTAAAGCTAGCACATCTTAATAATTTTATTAATTTACATAGCAAGTTCTGTACGATGGGACAATTATGTGATTTTAAGAAAAAGATTATATAGCAGAGCTTAAAGTCCTTGCCCCGAATTGAATAAACATTTACACAGACGTTGCTAGTTCTATGTGTATCAGCATGACCACTTTTTGTAATTTTGCGGTTACTATTGAAGCGAAACATATAGTTTTCAGTTTCAGGACACATAAGTGGTAGGCGTGTCCTTGCACAAAAAAAAATCATATTTTTTTAACTAAGCCATTTTATTATTCTACGGAACTTTGGTGCCCTTTGGATGGGAGGAAGCTGCTTACTTCTTTCTTTCCGCCTATTAATATTTGGTACCAGCTTATTAAAAAAATTCTCTTATCAGAGCAAACTGTCATTTGATGTCAAGCGTAGCGCTTAAATATATATTTGAGCCGATTTGAGCGATTTATTTGTAGGATAATTTGCTGCTTTCTTATCGAAGGTATTAATTTATTAGGATAAATTTAAAAATTCCCTTTATGATGCATTAGTGCCATGGTGCAAATTTAATTGTAATTTAATAATTATTATGTCAAAAAGTGATTAGCGGTGGTAAAAACATTTGAAAATAATAAATTAAGAGCGAATAAATATTACACTGTGTTGCAAAGTTAAATTTAAGAAAAACTTTTGATTCCAACAATTTTTATTTATTTTTATTTTAACATCTTTTCTGATTTCAGCAATTTTTGGCCATTTCCGACAAAGAAAAACATCGCACTGCGCCACATATTTTGAGAAGGCGGCCAAAAATCATTTTGTTATGGTTCTTTATGTTACTCAATAATTCTGATTATAGTCAACCTAATAATATTAAAAAAAAGAAATTTTTATATTGAAAGATGTATTGATGAATTTGAAACAAAATTAACCTTGGGTCTGAAAAATTGTTCTGGTACACACAGACAGAACCTGACGGATATATAATGGGATGCAGAAGTATAGTGATGGATTTTTTGACTTCTTTTTGCGGGACAGAGGTATTCGCTAATAGCTGTGCCCGCCACATCGAAGGCGTCCTGACAATATTTTGCTCGATTTTGCTTTGAAATTATTCCACACCAATTGTAGGTTAGGTTAGGATAAGCAGGCAGCTCCAATACAGCTCACTTGGGTCCAAGTATTGGTCCCTTTGTGTAAAAGACTCTTTGTGTAAGACTCTTATTTTTATATTTATTCTGTTATGGTTTATGTATTTACTTTATATAAAGGTACCCAACACTGGATAAAATTCTAAAACTTATTGTTAAGCTCTGTAAAAGGTGTTTAAAATATTTTAATAACATTGTAATTCGACAAAGTAAAAATGCAAATCAAATACAAATTTTATTCAATTTGCGCCTAATGTTGCGCAATAGTTTTTAAACCGTAAATTTCAGTATTTTTAAACCGGAAATTGAGTTTTTCACTGCATTTCTCCACTTTCTCTTGGAAATGAGATATTTTTGCAGACAAAAGTATCCTATATTGGAATCAGGATGCTAAGGTACCTTGTTAAAATTCGTTCAGTCATTTTTACGTGATGCGAACACAAAGAAAAGCAGACAGACGCAAATGAGTTACTATTTTATTATATGTATAGATATTTAGATTAAAGAGGATATTTAGGGCAATTTGGAACTTTAATGAAAAAAGTTTAAAAAGTTCCAAAAGACACAAAGCCTTTGTTATTTCAAACACTAGTAGCTTATGTGTTATGTAATTATACAACAGTTTGGTTTAAAATCTTTAAAAACAAAAAAATTATACAAATTTAAAAATTGAGGTTTACTTTTGGATCACCCTGTGATAAAGTTGAAATAGAGTTGTAATTTTTTGGGTGCCGATGATCACTGACATTTGCTTTTAAATGAATAACATAACTTTAAAATCGGTAACCATAAAAATTTATTTTTGGTCATCTTCGGGCCAAACTGTGGAATTTTCTGACATAAAAAACCTTTTGTAAGATTTCAACTAAAAATTAAAGTGTATTTTAAACCCTCCTGATTCTGCTGCTTCGTATTAAAAATTTTAATTACAGGTCATGTTCTTAGGGGACAGGGAATCCTCCTAGACTTAAAACTTAATATGAGCAGCACTTTGAAATTGCTTTAATAATATGATTGATACTCTACCCTAATGTTTAGGTCCTACTTAATAATTCTTCGATAAACTGTTCTTTTGATGTATCCGTCTGTGAACACTACTACTGTTTTCATAATCCATAGAGCACGTTTATAAAATTCTTAAAATTTCATTTTATTATGATTCCCTATTAGCAAGAAATTTTGTGTATTTCAATATAAACAAATTAAGTATAACAAATCTCATTGAAGCACAGTGTAATTTATTTTAAAGTCTTAATACCGCCTGTGCGATAGAAGCTTCTACGATAACAGTAAGTCTTTCACAGTTTCTGTGAAAATAAATTTCCACTTTCATATGCTTTGGATGTGTTAATTGATACTAAGAATGTCTTCCTGAAGCAACATTTTAAATAAAAAAATATCAATGAAAAACTATTTTGATTAAACAAACTACAATTATGGAAAACAAGAACGAAAAAAATACTCTAATTTATATAAATTGTATTGTAACATTTAATAAAAAAATAAATAAAATTTATATTTTTTAATTACAACTGAAGGATTGCAATTTAGTTTTTGCCAAACTTCTTTGTTATAAAAATATAAAATATAAAAATTTGATTAGTAGCTATGTACGTAGTTTTGTTCAGCTTTCAAAAGTAATTTGGGATTTCCTGGAAAATTTAACAAATATATTTGTGTTTTGTATTTGTATTTGTCTTTATTGTTCGTATTTCTAATGCAACAAGATTCAATATCTTATAAATGACAGCACTAGAATCAGATATGTTATATAATTCTGAATGTAAAATATGAAAAGAAAGCTTATAATGGGTGATTTTTTTGAGGTTAGGATTTTCATGCATTAGTATTTGACAGATCACGTGAGATTTCAGACATGGTGCCAAAGAGAAAGATGCTCAGTATGCTTTGACATTTCATCATGAATAGACTTACTAACGAGCAACGCTTGCAAATCATTGAATTTTATTACCAAAATCAGTGTTCGGTTCGAAATGTTCAAATGTGACAAATTTTGTTCAGCGATGAGGCTCATTTCTGGTTGAATGGCTACGTAAATAAGCAAAATTGCCGCATTTGGAGTGAAGAGCAACCAGAAGCCGTTCAAGAACTGCCCATGCATCCCGAAAAATGCACTGTTTGGTGTGGTTTGTACGCTGGTGGAATCATTGGACCGTATTTTTTCAAAGATGCTGTTGGACGCAACGTTACGGTGAATGGCGATCGCTATCGTTCGATGCTAACAAACTTTTTGTTGCCAAAAATGGAACAACTGAACTTGGTTGACATGTGGTTTCAACAAGATGGCGCTACATGCCACACAGCTCGCGATTCTATGGCCATTTTGAGGGAAAACTTCGGAGAACAATTCATCTCAAGAAATGGACCGGTAAGTTGGCCACCGAGATCATGCGATTTGACGCCTTTAGACTATTTTTTGTGGGGCTACGTCAAGTCTAAAGTCTACAGAAATAAGCCAGCAACTATTCCAGCTTTGGAAGACAACATTTCCGAAGAAATTCGGGCTATTCCGGCCGAAATGCTCGAAAAAGTTGCCCAAAATTGGACTTTCCGAATGGACCACCTAAGACGCAGCCGCGGTCAACATTTAAATGAAATTATCTTCAAAAAGTAAATGTCATGGACCAATCTAACGTTTCAAATAAAGAACCGATGAGATTTTGCAAATTTTATGCGTTTTTTTTAAAAAAAAGTTCTCAAGCTCTTAAAAAATCACTCGTTATAATTACATTAAACCTAATATATTAATGAACATAATAATCAACCTTAACCTATGCAATAACAATTTGCTTATGGTTAACTATTGGTTACATTTGTAGTGTGTCATTAAGTGTTTTTTAAATTCTGTTGTGTTGCTGGTGGTTTGTTTGTTTGATGGGAGGTGGTTCCAGAGATATATGGTGTTTACGAAAAATTGATTAAAAGATGCACTGCTTCTATATTTAAAAGTACGGATGCTATTGTTTCTTTCGGATGCAGTAAATGTTAACTTGAGGTATAGATATTTGGGTTCTTTTATTGTAGTTATTTTATGTAGAAAGAGTAGATTCTTTAAGTTTAGATAGTTTTCCATAGATATTCCTAAGATAAGTATTGAGTATCTTGAAACGCCTGTAAATCTCGGTAAAACAAAGACGTAGCGTGTAATATTGTTAAAGTGAAAGGTGGTAGTAAACTTCCGTTTATCATTAGCATTGCAACGGAAAAATACTTCAGAACAGTGGATCAGGTTTGGTATTAGATAAGCTCTAGCTAATGTCATTCTTATCTTCGGCGGTGTAAAATGCTGACTGTGCCATAAACTCCTGAGCATCCCATATGTTCTGCCACATACTTGATCAATATGGTTTGACCAAGAAGGTTGCGATTAAAAACGACACCCAGATTTTTAGCAGAATATACAATCTCTATTTTTTGTCCGCCAAGATATATATTGATGTCTTCAACGATTTGTGTCCTTTTCTTAGTAATAATTAGGCATTTTGACTTCTTAGACTTAAGACGCAGGCCATTTGGAGTTGCCCACTGATAAATTCTGTTAAGATCGTGGTTAAGATTTCTAACTTGAGATCGCAATGATGCTATGGTGCAGTCAATATATAGCTGGACATCGTCAGCATACATATGCACTTTTGAGTGTTTGATTTGTAGCGGCAGATCATTTTATATCGAATATAGTAGAGGCCCAAGAATCGACCCCTGAGGGACACCTCTCGACATAGTTAAAGGACTGGATACGGTTCCATTGTTGATGACTACTTGCCTTCTTTCGAAAAGATATGACGCAACTAAAATCACTGCTGTTTCTGAGAAATTAAACATTTTCGAGAGCTTCATAATCAGCATTTGTTGATCTACTGTATCGAAAGCTTTTGAGTGGTCCAGTAACAATAAAAAGGTAGTCTTGCGTTCATCCATACTATTTCGAATATTCTCGACTACTTCAGTTATCATCGATCGGCGATCAGTAAGTAGATTGTATTCAGCAACGTATTTATAAATCAGATTATGTACTAAGCGCTCAAAAACCTTTGACAAGAAGGGAAGGATGGATATTGGACGAAATCCCTTGTTATTTTTTGGTACTGGAATAACCTTAGCAAGTTTCCAATCGGTAGGATAGGAACTGGAAGTGACAATATACCTACGTAGAAATATATTTTTAATTAAAAATTGAATACACAATACTACAATTGAATTATTTTAAACTACTATTTGGCATTTAAACAAAGTATGTATGTATAGTTGGCAGCAAAGACTAAAGGAATTAAAACAATTAATAGTGCTAGATTCGGCCGTGCCGAATCTTATACACTCTTCACGATAGTGATTACCGTTTTACTGCAACCCACTATACGACCACCCTACGTTTATTAGACCTATAATGGTTAGATCAAAGCAAAGAAAGGATTAAAACTTTATTAAAGCGACCTCTTTATTTGTTGGTCTCAACCATAATCGAAGCAAAAAAGTCATAAAAACCAGAAGAAAACAAATTCAATATTGTCACCCTACATCCCGGCTTCTGTTGGTCCGCGCTAATATCATTGATACAAAAACTATCAGACCTATTTTAAATAAAAATAAAATTGACAAAACCGAAAAACCATCTCAATATTAACCCCAAACAACCACCTCCCACCGTAGGATCCTCCTGAAATTCATATTGACTTAAAATGGTCAGACTAAAGGAATGAAACCTTTAAATAATTTTTGCTAATATTGCTCCTATCACTCAAGGAGCCCATTAACCGCTCTTGGTTCCCAATGTCCACCCTGTTGGTCTTTTGGCTAGCATTCACATCGTTAATTCATGGTTACCCTCCATGGGTTTATCTCTTCCTGAGCATAGGACAGAAGCTGTATTAATTAGTAGCTGAAAGGTTAAGGAATACATTACCCTACATATTGGTAAGAAGTGGACAGTGTCTTAAATATCTAGGCGTGATGATAGATAATCGTTTATCATTCAAGAGCCATCTAGAATACGTTGAATTGGAGACTGGACCAACGTGTGCAGCATTATGCCAAATACTAGGGAACCTAAATATCTGAGGAGAAAAATTTTAGCGGGAACTGTTGTTCGGAGTGTTATTTTCTATGCAGCTCCAATATGGTCAGAATCCACAAAGTTTAGAACCTACCCTTGCAACATTTCTTTCGTTTACAGAGTTGCAGGGCTCCGGGTGAGTTGTGCATTCAAGACGGTATCGGATAAAGCGGCATATGTGATTGCAGGTTTGAGGCCATTGAGGCCCATAACCGTAATACTGCGAGGGCAGTGAGTATTGAAGAATGGCAAACGAGATGGATGGTATCTACATGACAGGTGAGGTGAGGTAAATGAGGATGCTGAATATGTTTTCTTTATTTGTCCATGTTTTGGCTACGAGAGGGCAAATTTGGAGCAGTTGTTAGAGTTTATCATTTGTCCTGAAAACGCAATTAGTATAATGTTGATATCCCTGGGTAACTGGGAGTATGTTAGTAAATATATCAAATTGGTTCTACTGGAACTTCGTAGGCTTGAGGAGATTCGAAGGCGAATCCAGGTAGCATAGAGCAGGTTTATATCTTCCCCACCCTGTGAGTAATACTTTTACGGTGGTTCCGCAGGGATTATGGGCATGTGTATCGAGATCGTTTTAGCGGGTTAAATTCCCGCACGGAGTCTTTTGAAGATTTTGTCCTCGTTAAAAAAAAACATACATACATACATACATACATACATACATACATACATACATACATACATACATACATACATACATACATACATACATACATACATACATACATACATACATACATACATACATACATACATACATATATACATACATACATACATACATACATACATACATACATACATACATACATACATACATACATACATACATACATACATACATACATACATACATACATACATACATACATATATACATACATACATACATACATACATACATACATACATACATACATACATACATACATACATACATACATACATACATACATACATACATACATACATACATACATACATACATACATACATACATACATACATACATACATACATACATACATACATATATACATACATACATACATACATACATACATACATACATACATACATACATACATACATACATACATACATACATACATACATACATACATACATACATACATACATACATACATACATACATACATACATACATACATACATACATACATACATACATACATACATACATACATACATACATACATACATACATACATACATACATACATACATACATACATACATACATACATACATACATACATACATACATACATACATACATACATACATACGTACATACATACATACATACATACATACATACATACATATATACATAACTACATATGTAACCAAATCTTGTTATTTCATTAAATGAGTGATGGATGATATTATTTTTGTGTCAGAAACATATTTGAGTATTTAGTCTGGATATTTGCAACAAAGAATTTTATATAAATAAAATGATAAACAAAAGTAGATTTTGTGCTGAAACAAAAATCTCTTATAATTGTTCTTATGCATTAAAGACACATTTTGTTCTATGTACTCGTATGGTTGATTATGATACATTTCTTGGCAGTATGGTTTTTATCAGGGCAAAGTTTTTGATTTATTGTATGAAAACTAAGCACCTGTTGGCAATTTAATATTTTCTAAAGTGCGCTCATATATTATTGTTTGCATTCATTTTATTGAAGATGATAAAAATAAAAATATACGAATACATGTGCTTCATTTCCAACGTATAAAATAAAATCTGTTCTAGGCTAAACATTCTATGTAACTTAATGTTGTGAAATGAAGAGATGTGCTATTTAGAGTTTTTAATGCTTTTAAAAATAAAATTTAAATTTTAGCATAACAACATGTTTGTATGATAATTTAGCTACTGATTGATTGGTTTAAAATAAAGCTTGCTACCAAATGATCAGAGCACGTCTGGTTCTTTTTGCTGATCAATGTTGATACATTTTAAAAATATTAGTTCTCATATATTAACCTCGATGTACAAACATATGGTCACATCTACAGATGGGCAGACACACAGCCAGACTAACAAATAGGTAGACGGATAGTCAGAGGCTTTATTTTAGTGGATGCTATCGATTTGTTTATGTTTGGGAAGTGTGAAGATCATTTTTATGTGGAGTAAATAAAAGTAAATAAAGGGTTAGTTCTTTTTCTGTTTAAGTTTTAGATTTGATTTAAATAATCTTGTGTATTTAAAAAAGGGTGAAAAATCGTATTGGGAATTAGAAAATCTTTATTTATAATTTTAGTTATACGGTGAAGCATACACACACATATATATACATACCCAGGGACCGTCCTAAATATTATAGTATGTAGTACTATGTATTTTAAGTTAGCACATCGTTTTCCCTCAGTTTGAAATATGTATAAAAACAAATTAAAAAAAATGTTGTCCTCACTTTTCGTGTGTAATATTTGTGGAAAGAATTAAATTAAAAATCAATCTCTGAAAAAACACCTAGAGATTCGCAATCAACATACATGGAGAAAAAAGTCATGCAAAATTGCATGAAAGGGATATAAACGTTCACCAACAACAGTCTTTAAAGGAGAAGTATATGCCATCAACGTGCACTACATCCAAGAAGCGTAAGCTAAGTTCCGAACCAGCTCCATTTACCCCATTAAACTTCAAGTATTGAAGGCTGTGGTTTAGAATTATTTATAATCTCATGTAAAACAAATAATTTTTATTAACAATTTTAGAAATTAGATATCAAAATGACAAAGTTAATTTTAATTCCTTGCCACGTTCAGATTGCATTAGCATATTCACAAAATTTGTTCAGTTTTATAGTGGCTACAATTTTTCCATATATATTTAGTAAAAATTTAGGAGTCCCTGTAAGTTATGCTAAAGTAAAGAAATATATTGCTTGAGAAAGTCATGTTTTTTTACCAAATTAAAAGAAGACGCTTTGAATTTAATTCGTACATATGGGTAACTGCTGTTCGGAAATATAGTTTACAAGAAGTACACAAACGCACTTGTCAAATACATTTCTGAAGGTCAGCACATTTACTTTTCGTTATTGCAAATCTTTTGAGTTTTGCACGTGGGCGTATGATTAATTATTATTTGTGCATCGCGTGTTAGTCATACTTTTGAAATGCCCCACGGTAGTTATTTCGTCTGATATTAAAAGACACAACATTATTAATTTTCAGCAGGGTTCAGAATTTTTTCATTTATGAACATTCAAAAATCAACATTCATGATATTTGTCATAAATGAGAAATCTAAAATTTTATATTTATTTTCACGCTCATAAACGAACAATAAAAAGTTTTCTGCCTATTTTCATAGGTGAATGCGTGTACCTGTGTGTTTTTTGTAATATACATATATGAATAGTGATAAATTAGCTTCTCCTCATTAGTGTTATTTTTCATAAATGTACTTGTTCGCTTATAATTGTTGAACATTTATAAAATTTATCATAAGTGAACATAAAAGAATTTTCTGCCTACAATCGCACATGCAGAAGAAAGAAATAAAGAAAACATTTTGTTACTGTATACGCCGGCAGATGTATATTACAAAATATGTGCGTACATTTATGTATGCGAATGCTTAGCGCACATTTTTCTACGATCCTCTCATTTATGTAAAATTATCAAAATAGTAAATTCTCAAATGTGAACACTTACGTTAACAACAAATTTTTGTCTCATTTATTCACTTTTGAATAGAAAGAGAAAAAATAAATTATCGTATTCATAAATGAAGACAACACAAAACATTTTGTAGTCTCTCACACATGCACGAGAAGATGTAGCTAAAAAATAAAATGTACACATTCGTACATGAATGAACATTTCGGTACTCTGGTTTTCAGGAAAAAGGTGTTAGTTCTATGAAATTTCTTGGCGATCAAACCAAACCGATAAGATAGACAGCAGAATTTGTTTTTAGAAAATCGGCTCTATTTATATTGCAAAGGTTTCATCAACGGAATCTTATTTATTTTTGCTGCTTCTTGTGCGTTGCAGAAAAAAAATTGTTGAAATGTATACTTCAAAGTATTAGCTTTACTTTTATCGAATCTACACTAGGCTAAGGGGTATCTCATCACAAAGAAAAGAAGGTTTTTCCAAAGGGATTCCTTATTATTTTCATGTGGTAAATCTTTTTAATTTTGTCAAGAAGGAAACTCCATTTAATCAATCAGGAAACTTGTTATTCACTATATACCTTTGCTTTATAGTGTAATTATATTGTAAAAATATTAAATAGTTTTTCGGTATGTAATTTTCATTCAATGAAGACTTCATATGATTTCCCAAAAGCCCTGAGTTACATGCGGACAATTTTAAAAGAGATGACAAAAATAAAAATATTAGAAAGCAGAAATTTTTATTTTATTTTCATTTTTATATTTAACAAGTAAAAGTGCTATATTCGGTCGTGCCGAACCTTCTATACCCTTCACCAGCATTATTCATATTGTTGACTCTTTACTTAAATTAAGTTGTATGAGAAAAATTCATTATTCATGCTTTAAAGAAATGGAAGACAAATGAAAACAAATTCCGTTGGCTAAAATTGTCGCCGTATTGTCAGCTACTTAATGATATTGAAGACGACAGCTACATCGTAAACTCTGACAGTATTGTAGAAATACTTATTTTGCTTTTATAAAATTAAATAACTTTTTCAAAAAATTATAAATATTTCCTCCAAAACGTTTTGTTTGTATATGAATTCGTAATTTACAATTTTGTGACATTTTCTTTTGTTGAATAAAATAGAAATTAGCCTAAGTTGACGACAGCCACAACGGTGGTCGTGTAGCCATGTAGCTTTGCTGGCTTCAAAATAATCGTTTACCTATAAACGTGTGTATTTTATTTTTGACAGTTTGTAGTCGGTATCCTGATGATATCTATGTCTTTAATGCACCTAGGTTTTAAAACAGAAATATTATCTATTTAAAATTCAAACGCATTTAAAAAAATAGTCACTCCATTCATACATACATATATATATTTTTAATATTAAATATATGTTATGTTACAGTCATGATTTTTATTTTCAAAGAAATATTGAAATGTTTGTTTTAATTTTTCGAAAATTGTTTGTAAAATTTTTGTTTAAATATATTTTTTTAAAAATTTTTTGTAAAATATTATTCGAAAATAGGAAATTTTTTAAAAACTTTTTTTTTCGAATATTTTTGTGTAAAATATCTTTTTGAAAATGTTTTGGAAATTTTTTTTGTTTTAAATTTAAAAAATTTTATTGAAATTGGTTTGTTAAATTTGGGACTTTTCTGCAATCTATATTTAGTAAGAATGGTCAGACTAAAGCAAAAAGAAATCCTTACAAAAGAAAAATTTCCTCATATTGACCCCCCATGTGCCTTTCAACTGCTCCTATTTACCAGTGGGTACCCTGTGGGTACATATGCTACCTCTATATGTATTGCTTTCTATAAAGGTCTCTAATACAAATCAAAGCAGAAAAACCCTACCAATCTAAAAACAAACAAAAACCGACACTCGCAGGGTGTTATTGATCCCCAGAGATCTGTATGCACTCCTTGCGATCTACCTTTTGCAGTCTAATTTTTTAATTATTTGACAAAAAAAGGCAAAAGAGAATCATTAAAGCCGAAAAAATTTAAAAAAAACGTAAAAAAATAGGTGGGCGTGATTTTTGGCCCGCAGCCTCCAAAATGATGATCCGATGTTGCTGAATTGCAATACCAACATTTTAGAAACTATGCCTGACAGATTGGTGTGCTTAAACTTTTTGTATCTCTTCTGGTGCCTTGGCAAATGACATTTCAATCCGAACACGGACAGACGGACATCGCTTAATCAACTTCTTTATGTATAAGGATCCAGAATATATATACTTTATGGGGTCGGAAATAAATATTGTAGAAATTACACAGGAAATGACAAACTTATATATACCCTTTCCACCTGTGGTGAAGGGTATAAAAAGTAAATAATATGATAGCCTAATAAAGTCAAGACAAAAACTTTTTTGAAAAAATCAATAACCTAATAAAATCAAGAAGAAGAAACCCTTAAAATAACAAGAAGAATAACCAATAAAACCCTGAGTTTAATTCTTGATTTTTTCAAAACAGTTTTTCTTATTAAAATAATAGGACTTCTTTCTTGTAGAAAAAAACCATTGATATGTTATAAATTTTGTTCTATTTTCTTAGGTATCTAGACACTGTTTTCTCTGTGTGTACACCATACTTTGTCAGTTCTATAATTCACATATTTTTCTTTTGAGCAGGTTTTAAAAATTTTGTACCTCCCCATAAGTTATTTTTATTATCATTTTCCGGTCTTAGGTTGATTATGAACCTGCCAACTTCACCCCTTTTTTAAACAATTATCTGCACAATTAAAGGTGGTTTTATATCAGGGGTTTCTAGTGTTATTCAAAATTTTTCTAAAGTCGTATTTCATTATAATAGATTCCCTTATTTCAACATATAGGCCAAAATGAGATCCATCAATATAGTAATCTAGGGGTTTAGATGAAACAGCAGCTTCTTGAATTATTTTAGAAAACATTTCTACAGCATGATCTAGTTGGTGTCATCTTTTAAGCGATACATTCAAAATAAGATTACATTTAAAAAAGTTTATATCGGTTTTAGCAGAATTTAGTTTATCGTTGTTTGTTCCTCTAGCAGAAGAGTTTAAAGGATTCTTATTACAACTGTAGTTTAACTATTCCAAAAAATTTATAATTTTTTATCAGATACTGGTGAAACCTTTCACCCTACTCCTCACTAAAATCGCCCAAAATTTGTGGAAATCGGTCATGCTCATGTTGCACCCTAGCCCGACACGGTCGTTAGTATTCCTGTTGCCTAGGAAATGGCTCATAACCCAAACAATATTGGGTTCTTTCACAAGCCATTAGCTAAAGTTATTATTTTATCGAAGCGATAAATAATAGTTTTTCGTTAATTATAAGTCAGTTAAAAATAACCTTTAAGTATCGTGTACTATAAAAGCAAGTTATAGCTACTAGCCTTATCCTCGTTATTATTATGAAAATCTACTTATCTATTCGATAAAATCCTAACTTTTGCTATTGGTAAGTTATAATAATGGGCCTAAAAATAATAGATATAAAATTTTCTGTACTTAATCAAGAGCTTTCATAAACTGACTCATTATGCAGTCACGGCTATCTAAGGGCACGTTTATACCATTTTATGTACCGATTTAGAGATCCAGGATTAATTCTATTTACTTTTACAACGCAGAAGTAGCAGTCGTAATTGTTTGCTCGCCAAATTATGGATGTTACGAAGATTATTGCAACTCTTTTTTCACTGGACTATAACCGTAGAGATATCACACACTACTGGCATATATATGAGAAACCCATGGCTTATAATCAAGCATACCCAACCAGAGAAAGTTGTTAAAACTGTTTAAAATGAGAATGTATTGTTGTCTTGAAAAAAAAAAAAATCATTAATAAATCATTAACATTAGTAAATACAAGAGCCTTTTGTGTAAAGTTTTCTTTCAACCATAAAACATAACTACATTAATATATTTTTATTCTGAACTATTAAAACTAATTTTGTATTTTCCAAATCAATAATATGCAAATAAACTATTCATGCATGCATACCCGTATACAATTTTTTTTGAAAATGAAACAAATAAATGTAAAGTGTATTGCTTTGCCTTAGAATTAAAGTTAAATGAAAGCGTGATTTATATTATTCTAATACAAAAACTAAAAAAAGAATTTTTTTATATATTTAAATAATAAATATTATTTCAAATTAATGGTTTTGGATAATTATGGTTGTATATTTTCAGTGTACTTATTTTATTACACAATGCGATATAAACCCGCTTTGTTGAATGTTGGCATGCTACTGATTAAAAACTTTATATGTTTTGTTCTCTTTGTGAGAGTCTCGTTGAGATTGTGTGTGTGCACACAGAATACTCAGGGGTTTGAGTGGGTCTCTATGCTTATAATGATTACTCAATTCCATTTTAAAGTATTGATAACACTCAGTTTTTCAAAAGTTCGATATAGGTTTTCGATAATTTGGAAATATATTTATTTTCACCACAATTATAATAAAAACAAATTTGGATTAAGCACGCAACATCTTCTTGACGCCGCCATATCTAAAAAAACAACAAAATATATTTTAGTGTCTGAGAGAAACGTAAATCTAAGTAAATATATATTAACTAAGGCTATCATATCACTTAAAAACAAAAGCTGTTAGAAAAAACTGTTGCACTTTTTAAAAAATACTTGTCAACAACAAAATCACAGACATTAAACAAGTTTAGTTTTTCTGTTGAAAATAGAATACGATAAAATTATATTTATTCATATATTTTAAGTTGATGAGAACGAAGTCTATCACACCCTAAAGCTTTCCTCTTTGTCTTTGTTGCTTCAGTCAAACTTTAGCAATGAGAGCAACTCTTTGTTTATTTGTTTTGCCCCAACATTTTTTTTTGTATGATACTAATCTAGTATCCAAGCAAACTTGTTATCAGCGAGAAAAGCAAAAGATTTTTATAAGAAGAATATATTATCAAATAATTAAAATATAAATTTTTGAATACGAAAATTAAAACAGACAATAATAAATTTGCTAATAAAAATGCATATAAACAACTACAAAACTAATTTAAGAAACTGCTTCCATTATGCTTTTGAATACCATTAAACTCTTGCAGAATTATCTTTTAATATACAAACAAGTCCAAAGTATAACAAAATAATATGAGTGAGTGTGAGTTTTTAATGTTTGGTTTTTGAAATAAAAACAAAAAAATAAAAAAATAAATTCATGTTATAGCGGGTCATGAACCACTGTGCAACCGATCGCAAAATTAGTGCTAGAAAACTTCTAGTCAGATTTCTTTCATGATTTAAAAATATTGTAAACGTTAGCTGCACCCCCGGGGGTTCCAATTGTCACTGCAGGAATATGGCAAATGCTTTGACGCGGTCCACTCGGGGAAAATAGGGGCACCAGACGCTAGGGTTCCTAGAGCCTAAATCTGGAAGAAAAGGTCTGTGAGTAAAATCACGGGTTCTCTTCGAGGCCCGACCAGTGCCCAAAGGACTGGTACCACGGGAATCGGTGGCCCCACAGAGAGCCTATCCTCTCCGTGACCGGTTATTGGTGAGGTCCCCTTCGGGGGTACACGTGGTGGTTGTGGTTTAAGATCGATTAAGTAGGTAAGGTGCAAGGTCGATCAAGTGTGCTGTTGCATTCTCAACAGGCGGAGTTTGGATAGTCTCCAAACCCCTAAGCAAGAGGTTATAATGTGGATCTAGGCTTGCCTTGGAAAGGCTTGCCATATTATATAAATTGCTACACATTGTGACTGTATCACACACAAAAAGCGATTGGTGGCAATCGTAAAGTGTTGTTATACTACACAATGGGGGCGCTAGTCTACGCCTAAGTTTCACTCGGTGGTAAGACTACCGTGAGGTTAGGCCGAGTAGGCAGGTACTCACGTTAATCTTGTTCCACAAACATTAGCTGCGCACGACCTAATTTGACACATTTCTTGTATCGCAAAGAAAAGTGATAAAGGCTCAAATACTTTAAAACCAATCAGTAAAAATCACCCTATTTTTCATTTCATTTTAATTTATTTTTCATTATCGTTTAGTTGTTTACTTATTTCTTAAAATTATTGCATTTATTTTTCGTAACAATGTAGAAAACAGTACAGCATAAATTTAGCTTAATGCACCTATAACAATAAATAAAAATTAAAAGGTGTTCAAACAGTGACATATTATTTATTTATGTATATGCCCTTATTTTTCGTACAGTCATAGACTCTTCATATTTAAAAAACTGAATTACCATGGCCGCTACAACAACAATTACTTAAACTTAAAAGGAGTTACGATAGTGACGCGATTTTATCGAATATTACTTAATTTTTTAAACGCAGATTATGTATATATACTAAACGTGAGCATAAAACGTCTTGTTAGACTAACTTCATAATGTTCAATAATGAATTGGTCTCTTTTTTCTTGCACTTGATTTCATGTGTATACAAATATTGTTGTGCTCTTAAATAAAAACATACAATAGCATTTGCTCTTCTGCCAACCAATGCAATATTTGTTGTTGTTTGAAATAAAATTTCAGTAGTGAATATTTTGTTTCAATAGTGTCTCTTGATATGAAATACTGTTATATCAGACAACATGTATGCAAATGTATGATGTTAAAAGCAAGGGTTTGTACTTTGTATTTTAGTTATTTTATATTAATTTTCGCGTTGAGTGGTTGAAAATAGAAAACTGTAGTAGCTTAAATTTTTTAAACTTTTATTGATGAATAAAAAAATCCAATTTAATTTTTTCTCTAAAAAATCAGAGATTTTACTCTCAAGAAAATTTAAGTAAAATGAACTAGTGAACAATATCAAATGCTCAGCATATTTATGGCACACTTGATAAAACTGTCCGGTTAAATTAGGTGCACTGATTTTTGCACTGTATGCTCTCTTGTTCTCTGTATTTACTGTTTAGTAATATTCCACTACACATACAATCAATATTTGCGTTTCAAAAGCATGCAATACTGTACACTTTTTAACATTTTGCGCTCACGTTTAATACATACAATACAGATTATGTATAAATTTACCACTATAGAGCCCATTATTAAAACTTCCCAATAGCTAAAGTTAGAATTTTATAGGAAAGATACGTAGATTTTCGCTATAATAACCAGTGTTAGGCTCTTTACTATAACTTGCCGTTTAAGTACGTGCGAGTTAAAGGTTAGTTTTAGCTCTTTTATAATAATGAAAATCTCCTTATGTCGTAGATAAAATCCTAACTTTAGCTATTGGGAACCTTTACAAATGACTGAATTATTTCCAAAATATTTTGATTCTGCCCTACTGTGCATTGTTAAGGAAAATTTATTAAATTGTTAAATTTTTTAATAGTAATCATTTCGATTACGATATATTTGTTGTTGAAAATAAATATTTCTTGATTCTTTCCAAAAATATTTATTTAATAAATTTCAATATAAGGAATAAAATATAATGTTAAACAACAAACCTTTAGTAAAATCAGTTTTTATTTAAAAGCACCTAAATTTGTTTATCATATTTTTAATTTACATTACAGCATTTTATTCAACAGTAAAACAAATTGAATAATTATTTTCTCAAACCACTTTTCCCACAACTCCTTGTCACATTGTCATTAATTGATTGACAATGTAGACACCAAGAACAAAAATTCTCTACAAAAATTTTAAATTTCTTCTTGAGTTCAAATATTCCCATATCAATTCCAATTTTACAACAAATAAGTTTAAATCATCTTTCGTTCAACAAGACAAAATCACAAGCATTCACAATCTCTCTACTTAATATTCTGGTAATGCGGCATAAATCGTTATTTCAAGAATTTGTCATCTATTCAATGAACTTGCAGCACCTTGTCACTATCCGGAGAAGTTACAAACTTGTATGTTGTTGGTTGTTTTTTGTAAGTTGTTGACTTGGCTAAAAGTGGGTAAGGAAAAAGTTAGTTTTGATATTTCATGGTTTCAAATACCAGCAAAATAAATATAAAATGGAAAGGAAAGGAAATGGAAAAGGAAAAACAAGAAAAATTGTATTATAAAAATATCAAACATGAATTCCTTTAAAGTTTAATTCAACTTAAAGTTTTTATGTTGAGCTGTACGTAATAGAATTTATTTTTATTATTTGGTTTATTGTAAAGTTAAGTTTTAATATAGAGAAATATATCTAAAGTGTTTCCTGGTATTACACTGCGTTTACATTCAAAAATACTGTTAAGACTGCTAAGACAATACATAAACACTTTTTCACTAATACATCCGTACTTTTTCAATTGTCTCAGCTACTGTCTTGAATATTTTAAAGACAGTAAATAAGACAGTGATTTGGAGTATGACAGTGATTGACCTTGTGAGCTGACGGAACTATTGAGATGACTGAGCGCGAGCTAAAGGGAACTAGTGAGCTGACTGAACGCGAGCTAAAGTGAACCAGTAAACTGACTTAAACTAATGAGCTGACTGAACTAGTGAGCTGTCTGATCTAGTAAGCCTGTAAGTCTGGGTATTTTTTTAAGTTTCAGATTGTATAAAATAGCTGAGTGCTAGCAAACTGACATCGTCTTCAAATAATAAAAGTCTTGTTCAGGAACTGTCCGTTGAACTATTGCTTAATGTCGTGAAGGAGAAAGGCTGTCGGGTGGCATGTCCTAACTGAGTGTTCTGTCAGTTTGACTTATACCTTCTTATGTCGGCGCGCGGTAACAGGATCCTAGTTAGATCTTGTCTCTGCTAGGAGGCTGGCCAAATAAAGTCGAGCGAAATATATCAAGAACTCTATCCGTTCATCTCCAGCTTTAATAAATACTTACCTGTGAATATGGAGCTTAGTAAGGGTGGATATATTTTCTTTATTACTGCGAATTTTATGATTTCCAATTTTGATTAAATCAAACAGCACCGTGAGAATGCAATAGTACGGTTAAGGCCGCGGGGATGGACACGAAAGTGGAAGGGTTATTGTCTTAAGGCACTCCTGAGGAAAAAGCCTGGGCATGATGTATAGAAAGTTGCTGGAATATATTCACAGTACCTAACAGGTGAGGTACTTTCAAGTATTATTTGGCCAATATAAAAATCGAAGAAAATCATTGCAGACAGTGCCTGGAAGATGGAGAGATGGTAGAGAAAATTGTGTGGAATATCATCCACGGGCAGACAAAAGGTAAATGTGGACTGCTGATTTACTTTTAAAAATTAAAATAAAATTTTTAAATAACGAATAAAAATTATTCGATTAATCCTCCGCGAATAATCGAATAATTGAAATTAATTCTATTCCGGATAAACATTTAAAAAATCCTTAGGAAAATATAGTCAAAAAAACGCAGTTTATCTTAGAAATCTTTAGAGAAAGGGGACAAGTAGAATTTGACAAACATAAATTGTAAATTGTTTGATCGATACTTAACGAGATATCGATCACTACAGCCATCTACCGAAAAATTAATGGATTTCTTTTTCCACAACCTAATAATATACGTTTTAAATTTCGTTTTTGTTTTTCGAAAATTAATTTTACTCGTATTGCCTTAAATTTGGGTGATCGTTTCTTACACAGAATTTGGTGCAATTTAATTGGTGCAAAATTTTGTTTTCTGTGTTAATTATTTATATATTTTTTAAAGAACAAGACTATAATAACTTTTCACCAATAAGTGCTAAAAACTAGTTCTTCAAAAATATTGAAAAAATAATGAAACTATAATTGGGTCTCAATAGCGTTTGTGATTTTATTAGTAGTAGAGGTGTCATTAAAAATTCTAGAGTAGTATTACTTATTAGTTATCGATAAATTACGTGTTTTGTTATGCATGAACACGTAGTTTTCAAACAAATTCCTTCTACTTAAATACTTCCCCTTTCAAACATAAATCTTAAATCTCATTTTATTACTCATTAGCTTCAATATGTTCATTTATGTTTAAAAGCCAAATGACTTTGTTCTTTAAATGGATTTAAAATGCTGTTTATTTTAATTCAACTATTGTACTCTTTGTAGTCGTGTGCGAAAATACTTGTGCGCTTAATAAAGCAACGATGCTTCTTCGCTGGCAGTTAGTTTATAAAATACAGTGGACAACAAAGTTTAAACGTTTAGCAGTGCTTTATCTGCTTCTAAAAATATAAATAGTTTTATTGTTTACGCAAAAGTGTTTTCGAAAAATATGGTGGATTTTTCGATCACGCAATTTTTAGCTAGGCCAGTGCCAATGCACATTTTAAGAATTGTGTTCGAGTATGACCACTTGCTCATGAGCTTATGAGCACACCTATTATATGAGCTTGCTCATGGAACTATTTAGTGTTAACTATCGATATTTACGATTGCACTAACGATAATATTTCATAACTATTGGTAAAAATTTATATCAATATTTTTCCTTGCCATTTTAAGTGTTTGAAAAGTTTACTACATATGTAGATACATTGACAAACTTCTATAATTATAATTAAGAATATAATGGTGTTAGTTAATAAGGATGATCGCAATAAATTCTAGCTACAAGATCAAAGCTAGTTTTTGTGAAAGTACGCAATTTTACTGATATATTACTACTGAAAACTTAGCATCACCTTTTATTTTCGTATACAAAAAATTGTATATACTATTCTCAGAACTCTACAATAATAGAATTTTATATTAAAACCTATGTGTCAACATCCTTAGTAATTACCCAGAGACAAAGTAAAATTCGAACCTATTTTTGGCTTTATGACTTTGCTTATGTACTTACATATATAGTTCGAGAGATTTACAAAAAGAGCTAGAAGAAACAAATTAAATTCCAAAATATTTAAGTCGTGCCTATAGCAAACAAACAATTTTTGGTTAAATAAAAAAGAAAATAAATTTGAGTTTTATCCTGTTGTAAGAGCAATATATAGCTGTGTTGGTATTTTTTTTCTGCCCCTTTAAGTCTGCATTAAGTACCGACAAGATCTAACCCTGTGTGGAAGGGATTTTAGAAAAATAAAAAACGTATTTTGTTTACTGGTGATTTTGATAAAGTAAACTAAACACTTGGAAGAAAAGTATGACCAACCTTTAACTCCAAAACGCATGCTATTCTCGCGACAAAGCTGTTTCAGTTTATATGCAAAGTACGACGCCCACTGTTTCCATTCAATCTGTCTTTTGCTAGATTATACGTATTAACACGATAATTTTTTACTTTTTATGGGAGCTACCACTCCCACTATCCTAATCCAGTTTGTATTTTGGTAGATTATGCCAAATAGTATGAGGGTTACTTGTGAAAAGTTTCAATTTCACTTGGTATGGAAGGTACCACGCCCACTATTCCAATCCAGCCTGTTTCGCTAAACTATGTATAAGGTGTAAAATTAAAAATCTTCCTATTATAGTTCTCTAGGTACCTAAAAAGTGAGTGTAAAAGTGGGCGTAAAAGTGGGCATTGTAAATTGTTTTCTATAAAAACCTAAGTTGGTCAAATCGTCGCAGCCGTTCTTAAGCGATGCCAACCAACGAACGACATTTATACAAATAAAAAAGGTTTTAATTTTTATGAAATTCTTTTGGCTGTTCTAAAAGGTAGGCAAAGTTTTCTTGAAATAGATATAGATATTAGCTCCCCATCAAATTAATTGTATTTTTAACCGACTTCAAAAAAAGAAGGAGGTTATCAATTCGTCTGAATGTTGCTTTTTTTTATGTTTGTGCTCGCAGAACTCCGTCATTTCTGAACCGATTTAAATTTTTTTCTTTATTAGAAAGGAAATGCTTACAGATTGGTTCCATTTTAAAATAAGTTCAGAATTTTGAAAATTAAAGGGTGTCCCCATACAACATACGTGTTTTTTACGTGTATTATGAACCGTAAAGAGCACCCTTTTAAAATTAAAAAAAAACTGCTTATTACTATAGCTGTCAGTAACAGAAATTAATAAAAAAATTAACTTAAAAATTAAAGGGTGTCCACATATGTGACGTCAATTTAAATATATGAACCATTTGAAACATTGTAGACAATCAGTTGAAAATTGGACAGAATGTCCAATATTTATAGTCAGAAATTAAATATTTATAATTAGAAGTTAAAGGGTGTCCCAATAGTTGATGTGATTTGTGATGTATATTGCAAAACTTTTGAACCGTAACTGAGAGACGGTTGAAATTTACAAAGAACCTGTATATCTAAGACCTTTATAACATCAAGTATGTAATTTAAATTTGGAAACTAAAGGGTGTCCCCATAACTGATATAATTTTACTTATCTAGCCCTATCTTTTGAACCGTTATAGACAAACACTTGAAAATTAGACAGAGTCTCCACTACTTTGTCCCGTATAATAACATTTATATATATTTAAAATGTTAAAGGGTGTCTCAATAGTTGATGTAAATTGATGCATATGGCCAAACTTTTGAACCGTTTTAGACAGACATTTGAAATTTACAAAGAATCTATCCTTTAAAATAAGTGTTTATTTTAAAATTGTACATTAAAGGGTGTACCCTAGGTGATATTGTTTAAGCTATATGGCCATATCTTTGGAACCGTTACTTTTTATTACTGTGTCAGTAATAATATGTGTAAAAAAATTAAGGGTGTCTTTATATCTGACGTAATTTGTCGTATATGGCTTTATCTGCTTAACCGTTATGGATAGACACTTGAATGTACAGAATGTATATTACTATTTCCGTTAGAGCAACAAGTATAAAAGTATTTGATTTGAGTACTATTTCTTGCAGATTACTTCCTTTTAAATTTTTAGTTTAGAATTGATGCACATATATTTGTTTTGTAGTCGGTTTTTTTTTGCAAGAATTATTTTATAAAATTTTCCATTTAATTAGCATAAATAATTTATACATAAAATTGAGTTCAATTTTGCTATTTCTTGAATTAGGATTGTATAAAAAATCGTTTATAATCAAATAAAACTTTTTAAAACAATTATTGAATTTCTCTGTACCCACTGTATTATCTGCTGTCTTCATCATCCAATGTATTTACGGTAAGCAAAGTAGTACCAGTGTAGAACAAGATGTTATAAATGGCTCGTTGTACCCTCATCAGCAGCATGATGTATTAAGAAGGAACAAATAAATTCTACTCACGCAGTTGTGCAGTAACAAACAACATAGAAAAACTTGTATCAGAGCTGAAAAAGAATGATTGTCTTTTGAATGAAATCACGAATCAATCATTCATGCAATGAATTGGCGTTTTTTGAATGCATTTATTTTGCCCAAAATATAAATTGAATTTAAATATGAATAAATTCATCATGAACTCTTGAATGTATTCCCTTCACCAAAAATGAAGTGTGTTTCGGTCTGTTTTTTTTCACTTTTTACTAACTGAATATTCATTTGTTTGGTGAATTCATATATTGATTAAAATAATTTTTCAAGAGTAAAACTACTATGGCGCAAAAATAACGCCATCTACATAAAAAATCACGTCACTTAGCTTTTAGTCTTATTTTTATTACTTGTTTTATTTTTATTACTTGCTAATATAAAGCTATATATTACAAAATGGTTAATATAGTGGCCAAAACCATAGTCTACTTAGAATAAATCACAAATAAGTCCATATAGTTCATAATCGTGTAACTATCGGAACACCCTTTGAATTTTAGTAATTGTTGTTATAGCGGCCATGGTAATAATCTTTCAATGAAGATATCAAGTTCAGACCTATTACGATTCAAAAAAAAAAGGGAATGAGCCTGTCACTTCCGGAATACCCTTTAATTTATAGTTACTAATGGGTGATTTTTTTGAGGTTAGGATTTTCATGCATTAGTATTTGACAGATCACGTGAGATTTCAGACATGGTGCCAAAGAGAAAGATGCTCAGTATGCTTTGACATTTCATCATGAGTAGACTTACTAACGAGCAACGCTTGGAAATCATTGAATTTTATTACCAAAATCAGTGTTCGGTTCGAAATGTGTTTCGCGCTTTACGTCCGATTTATGGTCTACATAATCGACTAAGTGAGCAAACAATTAATGCGATTGTGACCAAGTTTCGCACTCAGTTTACTTTATTGGACATTAAACCAACCACACGAATGCGTACAGTGCGTACAGAAGAGAATATTGCGTCTGTTTCTGAGAGTGTTGCTGAAGACCGTGAAATGTCGATTCGTCGCCGTTCGCAGCAATTGGGTTTGTGTTATTCGACCACATGGAAGGTTTTACGCAAAGATCTTGGTGTAAAACCGTATAAAATACAGCTCGTGCAAGAACTGAAGCCGAACGATCTGCCACAACGTCGAATTTTCAGTGAATGGGCCCTAGGAAAGTTGGCAGAAAATCCGCTTTTTTATCGACAAATTTTGTTCAGCGATGAGGCTCATTTCTGGTTGAATGGCTACGTAAATAAGCAAAATTGCCGCATTTGGAGTGAAGAGCAACCAGAAGCCGTTCAAGAACTGCCCATGCATCCCGAAAAATGCACTGTTTGGTGTGGTTTGTACGCTGGTGGAATCATTGGACCGTATTTTTTCAAAGATGCTGTTGGACGCAACGTTACGGTGAATGGCGATCGCTATCGTTCGATGCTAACAAACTTTTTGTTGCCAAAAATGGAACAACTGAACTTGGTTGACATGTGGTTTCAACAAGATGGCGCTACATGCCACACAGCTCGCGATTCTATGGCCATTTTGAGGGAAAACTTCGGAGAACAATTCATCTGAAGAAATGGACCGGTAAGTTGGCCACCAAGATCATGCGATTTGACGCCTTTAGACTATTTTTTGTGGGGCTACGTCAAGTCTAAAGTCTACAGAAATAAGCCAGCAACTATTCCAGCTTTGGAAGACAACATTTCCGAAGAAATTCGGGCTATTCCGGCCGAAATGCTCGAAAAAGTTGCCCAAAATTGGACTTTCCGAATGGACCACCTACGACGCAGCCGCGGTCAACATTTAAATGAAATTATCTTCAAAAAGTAAATGTCATGGACCAATCTAACGTTTCAAATAAAGAACCGATGAGATTTTGCAAATTTTATGCGTTTTTAAAAAAAAAAAGTTCTCAAGCTCTTAAAAAATCACTCGTTATTATAGAGGCCATAGCAATATAACTTCTGTAGAAATTTCAAGAGTCTACCTTTTATGTTTCAAAACCTAGGTTATATATGTATATGCAAATCACGTCACTACCGGAACACCTTTTGATTTTAAAGTTTATCTTTTTAAACTTATTGATATAGTGAACATAGTTGTAATTACTCGGTGTAAAATTCAAGTGTTTGCATCTTACGGTTCCAGATATAAAAACATAGATGCGAGTAACACGTCACTTTTGGAACACCCTATAAGTTTTAGTATTTGTTGTTATAGTGTTGTTGTGTGAAAAGTTAAAGAGTCTACTTTTTACGGTTCCAGACAACAGAGAAAGAAGACGCTGACAGACATTGTAACGAAAACAATAGGGTAACATTTTTACCCCTTGGTAAAAACACATGTGAATGACTCGTTTACAGCTCTGACTATAACATTGTACATATGTGTTAAATGTCCCATATTTATTGTCCTGGTGTAGGAAATACTTATACTAAGTTTTCCTCTATCGCAAGTTATCCTACTTTATATAGCAAATATTGCCACACAAATATTGGGAATTTATACAGATAAATCCATGTTCCTTATTGTGCTGTTATTGAGCAAAGATAGCAGCCAGAACAAAAACAACAACTTCGTTACGATGACGACAGCAAGGATAATCGGTTGGAAATCACAGGAGAAATATAAACTTTAAAAATGTTCTTATGTTAACACAAAAGACACATAAATACAAGAAAGCAAATCGTGTGTATGAACAACAAAACGGCAAAGAAAGTAAACAAAATAATAAATAATCCTTATAACAGGACAATGGTTTTCAAGGAAAATTGGTTCGTAACTAATCAAACAAAGGAAGAATAGAGAAAAGAAAAAAAAATTAACTTGAAAAAAGAACAAATTTATTGGCAAAAATGCGATAAGAATACGAAAGGTGGTCTTAAAAATGTTCGGGTATATCTAACGTACAGTGGCAGGCTTAAAAAATAATTGACTAATAGGACAAATTGAAAAATTGACAATTTATTGTTCTTTCCTTATAAGTTCGGATACGCGGCTGGCAAGAAGGGTTGGAACCTCCTGAGTTGGTAAAAAATTGAGCTATATGAAGACCTCTCCAGTCCAACCATAGACCGTAACATTTATGTTACATAAATGTTACGGTCTACGTGAATGAAAAAAGCAGTAAACAACTAAAATGTACATACTCACACATGAGTGAGCATTTCGATACTATGCTTAATATTTGTGTTTGTGTGTGTGGTATGTTTCGTTAGTGAGTTAGTTTTTTATGTCTTACCTTTGGTTTTGTATTGCCATCACGAACCTGATGTAAGCCTTGGAACTGCCTAAGATTTAAGTGAGCCGGACGAGAAACTCGTCAGTCAAAAAGCCGTAGACCGTAACATTTATGTAACATAAGTTAATAAATGAATAAATATTCTGTTTTTCATGCAAGTGCTCATATATGATAATTTACAATTTTGTTAATTTCTGACAAGTGCGAAGATCGTAAAAAATCTTCGCATTAAGCATTCGCAAAATTGTATGTATGGGAGTATGCATGTGTATGAGTAAATTTTGTAATTACCAACTGCCATCGTATGCAATAACAAAGTGTGAGAATTGAGAAATATCATCAATGAACACTCACAAATGAAAAATCTCATAAATGAAAAAAATATACAAACATTTATGTAAAAAAGCTTTAATGATATGGATATGTATTGTTTTTCACTGTTAATATATGAATGCTAAAAAGAACTAGCATTCATATATTAACAGTGGCCATGTCGAATCTTATATATAACCTTCACCATAGCAATGTTAAATATGTATTCCTTTACTCTGTTATTTTTCCCAATTTCACAATAATATACATTTGGGTTTTGCTTTAATGATTTTCAACTTCATTATTAAAAATATAATATAAAACTATAGAGATTTTTTTTTGTAAAAATTTTATCGAATTTTTTTTTTAAATCATATTGAAATTTTTTTGTAAATATTTGATAGAAAAAAAAAATAAAATTTTAAAAATTATATCGTAATTTTTTTTTTGTAAAAATTTATTTTGCAAAACTTTATAGAAAATATTTTGTAAACATTTTATGGGAAATATTTTGTAAAAATTTTTTGAAAATTTAATAGAAAATTTTCTAGATTTTTTTTAAATAGTTAAAATTTATTCAAAATTTTTTCTAGAAATTTTTCAGAATTTTTTTTTTTTTGAAATAAATATAAAATTTTAGAAATCTTATTTGTGAGGAATATCATAAATGTTGATATTTCATAAATAAAAACTTCTGAACCCTGATATTAAGACAGATGTTGGTCTCATACTTAGCTCTCTTAGCCTTGTTATGGTAAGATATCAGAATCATTGAAGAAACATGACCGGTATGAAAACGAAACTTCTCTTCCTCATCTTTCCAAGTTCTGATTGCTAGCCAACAGTCGCAGTTAATCTAGCAATTTTCAGCGTAGTCCTGTAAAAATTATAAATTTATAAATTAACAAAAAAAAAAAAACCCGAAGTTGTGTGTTTAAAAAAATCTGAAAACGTTTTTTATATAAAAAAAATGTGTTACCTTTTTCCGGTTTTGATTTCGGTTTCGACTTACGATACTCTAATACTGAAGTTATTCAAAGAAGTTTAAATAGAGTTTTTTTAATAACATTTTTATTTTTCTTGTATTATCAGAGAAATAATTCAAAGACGGTCCTCGTACAACAACTTATGTTTAAGAATACGCAATCAATAACAATATAAAATTAGTTATTTTATCTTTGGTCAACTCAAGGAATATGAAAATGACGATTGCTTATTGCATAAGAGATAATTAATTGGCTGCGGTGTGATAAATATAACTTATGTTATTTGGGTCAAATGAAAATAAATAAATATATTAAAGCAAATAAAATATTATGAGATATGGAAATACATAGACGCTCTGAGAAAGCGAAATGAACATTAATTAACATAGACTTAGGCTGTTGGCTGGCAGGTACAAGAGTATGACTTCTAATTAAATATTGCCTCTGGTAGGGGGCTGGCTAAGTTCAGTCAGTCAAGCGTACTCTGGATACCTATCGACCTCCATTTTATCAACTTACCAGTGCTTACGAAGCTCTGCGAGAGTGCACATCGTTTCAACATTATGGTGTAGTGAGTATCCGATAGTGATTGGCAAGGAAGCCTCGCAAGAAAGAAGTCAGTATCTCCTCTCTGTTCACCCAAACTTTCTCCTTTTGCATACAAAATAAATAAAAAGTTTAATAACTGCTAAATTGCGTTGAAAGTAACACATATATTCAACAGTATTATAATGACTAGCACCTTTCCGTCGAAATGGAAATATGCAAAAATAGTGCCAATACCTAAAACTGATTCTGAACTCAGGCCAATAGCTATTCTGTGTTACCTTTCCAAAGTTCTAGAAAAAATATTTCATTTTCAAATCTCATCTTATATTAGGGAAAATAATTTATTGAATGATAATCAATCAGGCTTTCGTAAAAATCATAGCTGTGTTTCTGCGCTATTGGATGTATCTGAAAATATACGACGTGAACTAGATGAAGGTAAATTAAACAACTTGATCCTTTTTGATCATTCAAAAGCTCTTGGCATGGTTGATCACATACCATTCAGCTTAGACGTTTATTTAATTATTCTGAAACTTCAACACAGCTTTTATCATCAAATCGTTCACAATTTGTTGAATCGAAAAATGCCCAATCAGCTTCTTCAATAACCCGACAACTAGCTAGATACAATCAAATTTATTCTGGAGATATCGAACGGCTCTTGGCTTAAAAAAGAAAAATGCTGCAGTACCGATAAGATTTGAATTTGGTGATCTTGAAAAGACAATAACGGGTTTAAACACTTTAAACACCAAAAACCCCTGGCGTTGATAAAACCAGTAACAAGATGTTATTTGAGTTGCCCCGTATAGCTCGCAGAATTGTTCGTTTTATTTTTAATGCCATTTTACGTCTTGAGTACTTCCCCAAAGAGTGGAAGGTGTCCTTGGTTACTATGATTCCTAAACCAGGAAAAGACCACACACAAATTGAATCATACAGAGCTATAAGGCCCTTTTTATACTTATTGTATACTTCAGACATGCCAACTAGTAACCGAGTTCACACATCGACATTTGCTGACGACACAGCTTTTTTGAGCATTCACGAAAGACCCAAAGTTGTATCACGATATTTACAAGACCACATATCCAATTTAGAAAAATGGTTGAAGAAATGGAGAATAAAGGTGAATGAACAAAAATGCACTCATAAAAATTTCACACTGCGTAAGGAATCGTGCCCCCCTATTCGCATAAATAACCAAACTATACCACAGGTTTCAGACGTGAAATATCACGGAATACATCTTGACCGGTGCCTTACTTGAAACGCCACATAGAAACAAAGTTAACACAAAGGAAGTTGAAACCAATCCAACTAAACTGACTTATTGGCAGAAATTCTACTCTCGCTTTAGATTGCAAACTTTTATTATACAAATCAATTCTAAAACCAATATGGTGTTATGCCATCCCATTATAGGGCATTACCTCAGCTAGCAACGTAGAAAAAATTCAAAGGCGCCAAAATAAGATTCTTCGTATAATTCCATCTGCTCTTTGGTATGTAAAAAACTCGAACATCCATAAAGATCTAAACGTGCCATCAGTTAAAGCAGAAATAGCGAAACTTGCCATAAGGTATTTAAAGAAGATTGAAACTCATCCAAATCCACTGGCCCGTAACATACTAAATGAACTTGGTTACATTCGACTAAGAAGGAGGGACACTGCTTCTCTCATCCGTACATCAGAGGGATAACCCGCAAATTACAGTAACCGTGAAACATAAATTTTTTTTTGTCCAGCACTGGTTGGACTTAACAAGTATATTTTTAGACTTAAGATATGAGTAATTATTGATAGTTCAATTATATTGAAGATACAATAAATAAAAAATTGCGAAAAAAAGCTTCTTTAAGTTTATCTAGAGGTGAACCTCAAGGGTCAATTCTTTAATCCTGTTTGCAATTTATGTAAACAATCTGCCAAACCAACTCTTGCACTGCAAAATTCATATGTACGCCGATGCACTTATACCTAAGTAGTCCAGTAAAATCTGTTACTGAAAATATTGTGAGACTCAACGATGAATTAAATAAAATCTACCTATGGGCAACGGCTAATGGACTTTGTTTAAACCCTCATAAGTCAAGGTGCTATTAATTCGCAATAGAACACTTTATTCTAATATCAGTATAGACATTTTAAAAAACGGAGAAAAGATCAATATTGTGAATGCTGCCAAAAACCTTGGGCTTATTTTCAATAATAGCCTAACGTGGAAAAATCATGTTAACACACTTGTAGGCCAAACTTGAGGTGAGGTGTCTTTGGTCCACACAATATTATACTCCTCTAAATATTAGGATAGTGATTGAAAAATCATACCTTCTTCCAGGTTTGTACGGTTTTGAACTCTTCGCAAATTGTGTTTCTATTAGCAAAAGAAAGCTGAATGTTATATATAATAATATTGTAAGATATACAAATGGCATGGAAAGATATGATCAATTGTCCCAAAATTATTTATTCAGAGGTTCTACGATATCTTAGTTATAAAATTAGGTTTGCCAGATCACTAAGAGGTAAAAAGATCACAATTCCCCTACACCGCTTTCTTGTATCAGAAAGGCACTTCTTCATTCATGCGGCACGCCGTTGGAATTGTCTTCCTGATAGTCAGCAGGTTAATAGTAACGTATGTAGTTTAAAAAAAATTGTATTTAATTATTTTGCACGACAGTAAATCATTATTCTCACAATGTAAATAATTTTTAATTTAATTTAGTTTTATATTTACAAATGTGTAACTAATTATCTTTACATATGTCTAACTAATAATCCATCCCAGAAATAAATACTGCTTCTCCGTATGCAGCTTTGTATGGGAATGACGAGTTGTTATTGCTTACAAACCTTCTTACGTATGACATGATATTTGTTCGCGATGTCCCACTAAGTAGCATTTCCTTTTAAGCGCTCAATGCAGCGCAGTTTAGATGTTCTATAATCGTACGGTACTAAGTTCGTAACTTCTCGTAAATTCGAAATTTGTTTTTCTTTACCTTACAGTTGTGCTTTTTAGTATGCACTGCTGTAAGGCGAAATGTAAAAAAATCGTTGTTTTTTAAAATTAACATTTTATGTCATACAAAAATGCATTTATTTAGGCAAAATATATATTCTTACTATTTAGAGATAATGTATGACAGGAAAAGATTTTACTGCTTACAAAAAGCCAATTTTCGCTGGGATGCTTTTCTGTACTTTAAATATAAGAATAAATCTTTTAGTATAGGAATTGAATAAATAAATAATAAATAAATCAGTCAAGTGCGAGTTAGTCTCACACACGTAGGGTTCCGTACTATGTCTAGTACGCCTTTAAAAACTCAAGTTGTTAATTTTTTCATGCCTTATGAGGCACCCCTTTCTTTTTAAAATCAAAGTCATATACACCCTTTAAATTATAGGAATTGTTGTTATAACGGCCATGGTAATACACTTTCTATAAAAATATCAGGCCTACCTATTGCGGTTCAAAAAATAAGGTAATATATGTAAAAAACATGTCACTGATGGATCACCCTTTAATTTTTATTTTTTGTTATAGTTTCCATAGTAATAAACCTCTTGTAAAAACTTCAAGAGTCGACTTATTATTGTTTAAAACTTAGGCCATATACACGCAAAGCACGTCACTCTCGGAACACCCTTTAATTTTAAGGTTTAATTTAATAGAAAGCGAACATAGAGTTAATTACTGTCTGCAAATTTTAAGTGGTTGCCTCCTATAGCTCAAGAAATAAAGACATAACGGTAAATAACACCTCACTTTCGGAACACCCTATAAGTTTTAATATTTATTGCTATAGCGGCCACAGTTATACCACTTCTGCGAAAATTTCAAGAGTCTACCTATTATGGTTCAAATCTTAGGCCTTATACATTTTTTTTTATTTTTTTTTTTTTTAAGTCAACACAACCTGCGAAGCTTTTTGCTTGTCTGCAGAAAACACCCAGAGTCTTTGGCAGGAATCGAACCCGCAACCCCCAGAATGATAGACTAGCGCGTTACCAATCGCAATGGCAAATCACGCCACTATCGGAACACCCCTTAATTTTTAGGTTTATTTTTTTAGACTTGTTTATAAAGCGAACTAAGTTTTAATTACTGCTTGCATATTTTTAGTGTATTCCTCCTACAGTTCAAGCACATATTCGTGAATAATACCTCTCTATCGGAACACCCTAAAAGTTTTCGAATTTGCTACTATAGCGGCCACAGTTATACACCTTCTGTGAAAAATTCAAACGTCTACCTATTATGGTTCACGATTTAGGCCTTATACATGCAAATCACACCAATACTTGTTATATAGCGAGCTAAGTTTTAATTACTGTTTTTAAATCTTGAGTCCATGCCTCCTACAGTTCAAGAAATAAACACATATTCGTGAATAACACCTCTCTATCGGAACACCCTTTAAGTTTTAGTATTTGTTACTATAGCGGCCACTGCTATATACCTTCTGTGAAAATTTAAAACGTCTACCTATTATGGTTCAAAACTTAGGCCTTATTCATGCAAATCACACCACTATCGGAACACCCTTTAATTTTTAGGTTTATTTTTTTATACTTATTTATATAGCGAACTAAGTTTTAATTACTGTTTTTAAATCTTGAGTCTCTATGCCTCCTACAGTTCACGAAATAGGCACATATTTGTGAATAACACCTCTCTATCGGTACACCCTATAAGTTTTAGTATTTGTTGCTATAGCGGCAACAGCTATACATCATCTGTGAAAATTTCAAGAGTCTACCTATTACGGTTCCAGAGATAAAAGCCGCTGACAGACGGACATACAGACAGACATTGTAGCGAAAACAATAGGGTTACGTTTTTACACTTTGTGTACGGAACCCTAAAAAGTAATCCACAGCAAATTCTTACATTTTTAGTGCCTCAGATATGGTTTAGGCATTTACTTTATTTAAATGTGCCCATCCCTGGGTAAGTACTCAGTATATAAAATTCTAACATTTGCTTAATATTCTTAAATTATTGTAGTTATATTCTTGTTTTGTTGTAACGAGATATTGCGATTACGATAGTTTAAAAATTAAAAAATATCTAAATGAATTGTTAAAGTTAGGCTTAGGTTCTTTTATTCTCCCTAACTACTAATAGTAGTTGAAGAATATTTTTATCCAAATTAGGTGATTTTTAAAGAAAAAAATGGGAAGAATTTAATTAGACATCTTTCGCATCTATCTACTTTGGGTAGTGTTTAGTTGTAAACATCAATTATTTAGCCAACCATATTGAGATAAATATCCATCATTTTTCTTGCTCATGGGTAACCAAACAACATTAACAATATTAAAAAAGTTACTAAAAACTAATTTAAATTTTTACTGCGAGACTACTTTGTATATTTATTAAAAAAACCTCAAAAAACCTCTATTGCAAAATATAAGTTTAGTTAATATTTTTCTAAACTTAATTTAATTTTTTTAATTGAAAATCATCTCCCTTAAATAATTGATGAATTTTGCGCCCGCTATTGGTTTTTAAAATGAACTTAACCATTTGTTGAGTATATGCATCTGTGTTTTCATAACTTTTAGACGATAGATACCAATTTAAACAAAATTTTTTTTTTATTTGAAAAAAAAAACCCTTTTAAATTAAACATTACCAAACATTTTTACATGTAATACCTCTGGGACTAAAAGTGCTTTATCTTAAACCTAAAATACTTTTTTTGTTGTATACGAGCAAATCTTGTTCCATTT